>BHFT01049174.1:0-16956 GCA_004320025.1 Laticauda laticaudata | reverse complement strand
ACGTTTTACATCCTCTTTGCATCCGTTGGTGCAGTGGGACATGGGCTTAATTTGCCTTATTGTAGACATTTAAGCCACCTTAGAAAATAATTTCCAAGTAATATTTGTCATGTTGTGTGATGTATGTATATATAGGGGCCATTTTTGCTTAAATTTAGTTGAACGTCTATTGCATAAGTAATAAAAATCTTTAATTTTTATTGCTTTTTTTGTTTCTTGGATAGGTATACTTAATATTTGCCTGTGTTGATCATTACATTTTTTAATAACTGATTTTTCAATATATTTATTCAAGCAACAATTTTAGTATTAATCTTGGTATTGCTGGTGGGATTCAGAAACTTTTACACCAGTTTGGTGGGCGTGGCTTGGTGGACATGCTTTGTGCATGTGCACACACTTTGTGTGCACGTGTATGCCAAATGTACACTTTGCGCAGATGCGGAGGTGTTTGCACAGGCGCAGAGGTGTTCCAACTCACCTCCTGCAAGCCTGCACTCTTCCCGGTTGCTTCAGCAGCTGCCACGCGACATTCTTCTTTTCCGTGCAAGGTAGCTGCACTTAAAAAGCAGAAGATAAATGTGAGTATGGGAGACCAGGTAAACCCAACAGCAGAGTGGCGGAGAGAACCGGTTTGGTCTCCACTTCTCATCGCTGCTACCGGGTCGGGAGAACCGGGCCGAACCGGTAGAATACCACCGCTGCTTGGTATATCTATATTTTTAAAAAGCTGCCATTCTTCTATTATTTCTGAACTTAAGGATCCTCAAAGAAAGGATTTGAATCCTTTCTTTCTGGCTGATATTGTTTTATTTATTTATTTGTTTGTTTGTTTTTTGTCAAGCGATTATAAGATAACAGGTATAAGTATAAACATAGTTATGAATACATGAAATGGATACGTATAAGAAAAATAAAAAGAAACAATAGGACAGGGACGTTAGGCACATTGGTGTGCTTATGTATGCCCCTTACAGACCTTTTAGGAAAGGGGTGAGGTCAACAGAAGACAGTTGAAGGTTAAAGTTTTTGGGGTTTGTTTGTATTTCTATCTTTTTTCTAAGTTGGTAGACTAGAAATTTGCCTGGCTTATTTGCATGATCAAAGTATTTCTGTTTAGTAAATTTTGTTTTCTTCTATAGATATTTTGTTTCTAATAAGCTTAATTTCTGTTTGGTTTCCTACAGTTCTTTCATCAATTGTTTATTTCAGTTTATTTGTTCCAGTTCTCTTATTTCAACATCCAATTTTCCTTTTTGTTCATTGTATGGGTTGCTTAAATTAATTTTTTCCATCCTTGATAAGTCCATATATAAGGATTGAATGAATTTGCACACGCTATTATAAGACTCAGGAAATGCCATAGAAGCTGAATTTTTACCCATTCTATCTTAGAGATTTTTATGTTTGCTGTGCGGTGACAATATGGCTTTTATAAGAGAATATGTCAAAACGTTTGTGATTCCGATATTTTTTATTGGAGAGAAGCTAGTCTCAGATTTTGAAACTAGCCCATGATCCCCTGGAATAGTGTCAGTGAGTGGGCAATTATCTCCCTGCTATTATCTACAACAGAAAGGTAAATAGTTGTTAAGAGCCAGATGGAAAATGTATTTTACTGTAATATACGTAAAACTCTTTTTTTGTTGAAAAGGTTGCTATGGGAGCAGCAAGGTATCTTGCTGAGTCAGATAAGGATACAGACTTTGCTCCAGTGTGTGAAAGATACAGATTTTGCTTCCAGTGTATGTGAAAGGTAGCCAGCAGTTGTAAGTCCCCTTTTGCCAATTGTCCATTTGATCTGAATTGCTTTGCAATTCTTTGATTAATCAATTCTTTGATTAATTGCTTTGCAATTGGAACTTGTAGCACAACTCTGGATCTAGATTAGCTCATGGGCCAGTTTATTCTTACAATCTCTTGAAATTGTTATATTTCAAAGACCTTTTCTTTCGTAAAATATGTGCAGTAACTGTTGCCCCTTCTGGGTGCAATCTCTCCACTTCTCTGAGCAATGGAGAAACTACTTGGCATGTGTGACTTCATATTGAACAACAATTAACTTGGTGATGATTACTACTGAACCTGTCAAATGAAGCTCTTCTCTGCAATTGTTTGAACATTTGAACATAGCAAAACTGATGTGGATGGAGCCATTTTGCCTGCCAGTGCTTTCTTAGGAGTAGAGCATATTGAACTGAAACATCACACTGACACTGACTATTTATGCCACCCAGAATCACTTCTTTTGAGATGAGCAGGTGTATAAATTTGATAAACAAATACTTTGACAAAAAATATACATACTTTTATATTTTTACAAATTGAAAAAGGATATAATGACATAAAGTGGCTGAACTGAAAAAAAAAAAAAAAANAAAAAAAAAAAAAAAAAGGATTGGGGACAGAACTACATTGAACCGGAATGAAACAGACCCATCTGTTCTATGTTGTTAAAAGGAAATCTATTCTGAGTTTTTGTGATCAGTCTTAATACCAGATTTCACTCAAATCTGATTCTGAGCCCTATTTTGGTTTTTAATCCTGTAGCATTGATTAGTGATTATTTCCAATCTTGCATATATGCCATTTAAACTAGATAGCAAAATATAAAGTCATATTTCTAGAAGAAAGCATGGTTTATCTTGCAGACATGAACATTTCTCATTAGCTACAAACCTTCGGGCAGTGAATGGGGAAAAAAAAAGCAAATTAACTTCAAAGGATGTCTCTTCTGCCAGAGAAGATTTTAGATTGAGTAGATGAAAAACTTTCTCTATTCTTTTTTCTTCCCTTAACACCTAGCAGTTTGAAGGTCTTTATGAAGAATGGCAGATTAAACGAGAACTAGTCAATTGTGTAGCTGTATGATGTCATCATGTGTTTAGTGGATTATTCTTATTTTTATTTAAACAATCAATTTATAGGATCCCAACTCTGTTTATGATTTTAACAAGAGCTATACAATAATAATAAGAGGCATCATGGTGATCAAGTGAATGCTGCAGTCCTTAAGTGAACCAACCGGTAGTTCACTATAGAGCAGGGGTGTCATACTCAATTTCATTGAGGGCCCCATTAGGGTTGTGTTTGACCTCAGGGGGATGAGGGGCGTGGCCAAGGATGGACATGGCCAGCTCAATGTCACTTGTGTCAGGATGCCTGTGGTGGCCCAAGTGCTCTGCCAGAGAAAACAGACTCCCTAGCTCCATTTTTGGCTGTGTCAGCCTCTTGCAACTCTCTGCCAGCGGAAACGGAGCTCAGGAGGGCCGCAAGCTCCTTTTTTTCTGGTAGAAGTTCTGTGGGCTGGTCTTCCGCTGTTTCCAGGGCAGCCCTCTGGGCCAGATCTAAGCACCCTGCAGGCCAGATCCAGCCCACAGGCCTTGAGTTTGACACCTCTGCTATAGAGGCAGTTTTACTGAAAACCGGAAGTGCTAGATAAAATATAAAAGTAAAATATAGTCACATGACTGCAGAACACTGCAGTTGGCCATAAATGTGGCTATGTTGCTCAGTGCCCAAACTCCAGTCATGTGACCATGGAGGAGGCTAGACCCTCAGAATTTTAAATATGGGTCCTAAGTTGATTGTAACTTTCAACAGTCGCAAAAGACTAGGTCACACTGGCCGATGGATGCAAAACATATGCAAAAAGGACACAGCGGACGAGCAAAATTTTGGGGGTGGCTTCCATCCGTGTGTTACTGCTCTCAAAAGTGGCCCAAAATTTGCATAAACAGTAAACGGAAAGGCGTGACCGGAAAGGAACGGAAGTGAGTAGTACGTTAGCGGGGATGGGATAAGCGAGATGTTCCGTAGGCGAAGCTAGCAGATGGAAGCGGATGGCGAGCGGATGACACATCCGCAGGGCGGGGAGAAATTAACATATATACGTGACATACTAGATATCACGGGAGAGCTCGGGTAGCGGGACTGACGCGGATATGAATCATCGGAGAAGCCATTAATCAGGCGACCGATGCATAGCAGATGTGTAGGCGGAATGCAAAGCGTTCACTGCGCATGCGGGGAGGAATGAATTTGGTGGTCAGCTTCCGTGGAATTAAAAGGATGCAGCTCGCAAGCAGATCAGCCATTCAGAGGAAAGATCTTGTGCACCAGTACGCGACATCTTGATACAGAGAGAGCGCATGATGTGTCGTCAGTCAGGAAGAGAGAGGAGCCCTTGTGCATACTCCTGCCAGCCTGGCAAGAAGGACAGAACCAACCATCCACTCTGGCGCAGACCTCTGAAGCTGGCTGGTGCTTGGCTGCGGTGCTGCTGGGTGCTGTCTCCTGCTGCTGCTGCTGTTCGCTGTTGCTGCTGCTGTAGTGGATAGACGCCAGAACCCAAGGCCTGCAAAGCTGCTGCGAAGGCGCTGAAGCCCCTGCTCAGAGGAGAAGAGGCAAGGCAAGGAGAAGAAGAGAGGAAACAGTAACTCTAATTTGTCCAAGGACCATCGAGGAAGGAGGTGCTGGAACGGCTGAGGGAGAATGAGTACTGGTTATGTGGGAAAGGGCACACACGTGCTCTACTTGTTCGCGATACCAAGAGAAAGCAGGCAGCGTGGAGAGACAAGGCAGAGAGCCTGGGCTACACTTCAGAATGTACTCCTAGGATGGTGGAAGCAAGACATGCCAGCGTGACTGGTAATGGCAAGCTGCACCTGTACATAAGAAATTGTGCGGAGGCCGCTTCCAAAGCCTCACTGACCGGGAAGATGTCGTCTACTTTGCTAGTATGCTCTAACTTGGAGGGGTTGAGATCTCCACGAGGAGCAGCCCCTCTGTCACCCCTCCGCTCAGACAGCCCACAGAAGAGCCCATTCCTCTTCCAGGCAGAGACAGCTATCGTGTCCAGGCAGGTTGTCTTTGAGGCCCCAGGGGCGGAGACGCCACCCGACAGCTTGCACTCCCCGTGCAGAGGACGAGGAGGATCCCTGTCCTCAAATGGAGCAAGAAGCAGCAGCAGCCCAGAGACGCAACCCCACCCCCACCCCCCAGCTCACCTCCACAGAAAGCAGGCAGAGAGGGAGGACTGGAGGGCCCAGAGCTGCACTGTCCTGTTGGAGATCAGGGAGTACAATCAAGACCAGCACAGATCTTCTCTCTCACTGGGACCCAGCGACATAACTATCCTCGAACCGCAGCCCTTCATTCCGTTATGTGAGCCAGACCTCATGGACCTGCCCAAGGCCCCAGTACAAGGTGATGAAGGAGAAGATACAGCACTGCTGCACCATCCTCCAAGCCAAGCTGAACCCTGCTCTGACCCAGTCAGGAACTGCTCCTCCATCCCCAGGTGATGTCCACAGCCTTCCACGGCTTTAATAGCCCCTCACCTACCAAGGCGAATGAGTACCAGGACTTTCCCACAGCAACAAACAGACCTTCCCAGTCCAGGCCCAGGTAATCGCACACCACAGATGCCTCACACACCCAGCTGCAGACCAAGCCATTCCCACGACATCTCCTTCCTCCACACGCACAGCCAAGCCCCCTCAACAGAAAATCTTTTTGTCTTCAGTACTGTGCCTGACATCCAGGTCCTTGAGGAAGGGCCTCTCACCTCACGGGACTGAGTCACTCCTGAGAGCTTCCTGAACACACCCATCCCCTTGTTGTACTCCCGGGCCAAGGCACGCCAATGGCGCCTCATGAGCCAGCACTCCAGCACAGTTACTGGCCTCCACAGCTGAGACCAGGACATGCCTCAGAGTGACTGAGAATAGTGCCAGAGACTAGAAGTTGTTTCACCTGTTCACTTTATCTTTGCTTAAAGACAACTTTACTTGGTTCATTTTGCTTTTTTTAATAAAGTCATACAGTTTACTGAAGACAGTTGTTAATCAAAGGTTATCTTTGCTTCTAAACACTTGGTTCATTTTATTTACTTTCAATAAAGTGTTGGTAGAAAACTTTGAAAAAAGGGTTAAGCTTTGCATGCTTGTGGAATAGGTAAGGATAGTTGTGGATGGGTAAGGATAGTGTGTAATGATAAACCTCCAGTGCAAGCATAGTGGGACTGGTATGGTCCACTATCCAGCTGCCACACATATGGCCCTTTTTATCAATAACAATTTATTCATTGATCAAACACATTTCAAAATAAACAAAGCTCTTTATTAATGCCCTATTCATTGTCGGGCCACTTCACATCCATGGCACAATCTCATCAGTTTATGAACAGGCTCAAGGAAGCATCCATTAAGCATCTACTATGCTGTCTTGCTACTCCACTGCTCCAGCTGGGGAGTTGCACCAGTGTCTCAATTGGTTAGCTGCTAACTTCCCTTTATGTATAGCTCTGTTGGGGCCTTGTACATCCCAGTGTCTATCAGGTTTCGTCGTTGCCTCCATTCACCAGGCTCCATGTCCCCATTCCCTTGTTGATGGTCCACTAGTCCTGTTCTGCAACACTGGGTAGCTGGTTGCGCATGAGATTGTTGCAGGATGCAGCAAGCTTCCACGATGCTCCCTCACAGTCCCTGGGTGATGCTGCATGGTGGTGAGAAGTACTGGAACCTGTTGGCCAGGATGCCAAAGCGTTCTCCACCACCCCCTTGCCCTGGACAGCCTGTAGTTGAAAGATCCTCTCTTTCACGGTTGAGGTATCTGGAAGTGTAGGGTTCATGAGGTAAGTTCTGAGGGAGAAGGCTTCATCACCACGATGAAGTAGGGCACATCTTGTGTGTCATTGGGTAGGGGGTTCTGGATCTTGGAAAAACCATGATGAGGTAGCGTTCCAGCCCTCCTTGAGGTCACTGGCGTTGTATATCTGGTATCTGAAGCTGACCCATTGTCCTGAAGCATCGATGTACAATGACTTGTAGTCAGCATCAACCATGGCAAGAGGATGATACTGAAGAAGCCCTTGTAGTTGTGATGAAGAGGACCCCTGAGTTGGCTGGAGTTTTGCAGGCCACGTGCTTCCCATCTATGGCTCCAACGGTGTGGGGAAAGTTCCACCTCTGATACCACTCTTCTGCAATTTCCTCCCAGCGTTCTTCAGTGGTGGGGCACTTGAAGGAGCTCCTCCACGTATTCTTCAATGATGGCCTGCACCACTTCTCTGACCACTTTGCTGATGGTTTTGTGTGCACCCTCCAGCATACTGCATGTTTTCTGTATGTGGTCCCAGAGGCCGGGGTGCGCAGAGTCAGTGCCACCTTGCAAGTCCAAGGTCCAGGCTGGGCTGGAAGTTGGTGCTCGGCTTGGTCAACCTGGGTTTCAGACGCTCAACAAGTTTGTCCAAACAGCTGGTAGCATCCTCATGAAGTGCTGGAATGCACGAGGGTCTTTCATTCCTCAGCTCCACCATCAGCTTCATAGAGTCCAAAACTCCACTCTTCTCCGGCATCCATCGTGGACCCACCAGCTCTTGACGTTCCTTCTCCTGGCTCGAAAAGGTGAACAGTCTGAAGAGGCTTGGTTCTGGTGTTGAATGATGCAGCTACTCATAAGGAGTGTGTGGTGATCCATGGTGGAGATCAATGGATGATGTGGAAGACCAAGACCAAGGGTGAAGAAGTCTGTACACCCACGGCTGCTGGACCATGATAGTGAGATCCAGGTGATTTCCTCCTTTTTATAGGAAATATCGTTTTTCCGCTTAGGTGTCCTTCCCATACTCTAGGCATACTCCAGACATCCTAAATATCTGAGAGACGTCCCATGTACGAACGGATGCCGGAGGAATACAGCGACATAGTAACGGATTGACAACGGACGTAGAACATTGTTGCCCTATGTGTCAACGGATGTACATCGTACCTGCGGAAAGTTCATACCGCTTCAAAAAAGTTTTTGTGGCAGCTCAAAACATTTTGAGCGGACGTGATGAAATAGCGTAGATGGAATTGTTTGACGGATAGAGCATATGAAACATGTACACAGTGAGTACACAACGGATGCATCTCGTTTTCAAACGGATGGGAAGCTTTTTTGTCCGTTTTATATCCTCTTTGCATCCATTGGTGCAGTGGGACATGGGCTTAAGCGATCAATCACAAGTCAAGGATTACCTGTAGTTTGTGTGGGGGATAGTTCAGATGACTCCTCTCTGGTAGTTCCCAGATGGTTCAAGTAGTCGGCTTTCATTTAGAAAGATTTCTGTCTATTGTTGAGGAAGAATAAACAGAATTCCTTTAAAAAGTCTGTGTGTCCTTCTTGGTTTTTGGAACCTGACAGACTATTGAATGACATTACAAATAGTCCTTGACTTACAATCACAAATGGGACTAGAATCTTGATTGTTGAGCAGAATGATAATTAAGTAGGATGTCCACGTGACTACTTCATTCAATATCTGCAATCTTGGTACTCCCAATTTCTCTCTTTAAGCAATCTCCCAGGTCATTAAGCAGATGGGATGAAAGAATTTCCTGATGGGAGAATTTCTGCTTTCTTTCATATTCAGAATGGAAATTCTTTGTGGGGCTGCAGGAATGGAGTTAAAATCTTCAACATTTCATCTCCATTCCTGAAGTTTGCTGAAGGATTTCTTTTCTCCTCCATGCAACCTGTTGAAGGTTTCCAGGTCCCATCTGTCCCTCTGTTTGCAACCTTCTTTGCTGGCTTTCCCATTGACTTTCCAGGGAAGATTACAAATCTTTCCCATTGACTTTCCACACAGAAGATTACAAATAATGATTATATGTCCATGGAGTGTTTGACAATTGGTCATAAATGTTGGTTGCCATGCACCACATAACTGCATGGATGGTGGTAGAAGCATGATGCTGTATGATAACCAGATGTGCTTTATAAGCTGTAAAGCACTCTTTCCGGGGCCATTGTAACAGGACTATTTATAAAAGCACTCTAAATAATTAAATAGATAGATAACCATAGTGACCTGGTTCATATTTTTTGCTAAGCTGCCTGGTTCTTTATAATTGTAACCGGTTTGATCTGTTAACCCTATTAGGGAATATGGAGCAGTGTTTATTTATCTGTTTGAAAAAGTCCATGGATCCTTTTTTGTTCTGTTTTTGTTTCTTCATACCATGTAAAGTATATATAATATTCTCTATTATCTTTTTAGATAAAAGCTGTCTTCCTTGATACTTGGTAGAAATTTCTTTATTTCAGTCAAAGATGCCATAACTAAATTCTTGTGTTGTGTTTTCTAATACTTTCAACCTCCAAATGAAATTTACAGGGACAGGAATGATATGATTTGGACAAAATATGGGGAAATCAAGGACGGGGATTTTGCAGCAAACAAAGATTGCTTTACAGTCTTCAGTTTATCTGGGACAAGTCTACTTTACTCAATTTGTCTTATTTTCCAACTTCTTCCCAGCAGTTCTATCTATTGGAAAGGTATAACAAAACAGGAGTTGAGTGTATCCTTGGTTATTTATATCTGGCCAGAACTCAAATTCACAAATAACAACAACAATAAATAATATTCCTCTAAAAATTTTTTAATATATTTTGGTACAGATTTTCCTTTGTTCAGGTCATGTGTTCCTTTTAACATGTTACATGGTTTCCATTTTCAGTTATAGTTCACTAAATAATCAGTTGACATAACAGGTTGTTTTCAGCATTTCAATTTCCCTGCCTTTATTTGAATGATCTCTTCCTTTCTGTAATGACACCAATTTACTCTCATTTATTTGTTCCTACTGCTGTCAGTGTCCTGTACCATTTCTCTGAAAATTGTTGAGTCATAATGGCTTTGTTTTTGTCTATTCTGTCCACTCCTAACTTCATGCTGTGACTGCCTTTTGATTTTATCCAACATTGCCTCAGCCTTCCCGGACTTGGTATCCTGCAAAACTGTTGTACATTGTGTCCTAGAATCTATTAAAACATCTCAGAAGAAAACAGTGGCTAACAACTTCCATATTGTTCCAAGAAAGTTATGTTCGAATAGTCACTAAATGTCTAATTTGATTTTAGGTACTCTTTATTTTTGTAATATGTAGCATTTAACATTTGGGTTAAAAGACATATAGACCAGTGGTGCTATTCTACCGGTTTGGCCTGGTTCTGGCATGCATACTGGTAGTGCCAAAAATCGGCTGAGATCGAACCAGTTTTCTCTGACGAGTTGCTGTTGGGCCCACCGGCCTGCCTGGGCTCCCATACTGACTTTTATTCCCTGCTTTTGAAGAGTAGCTGCTTTGCGTGGCACAGCAGATTGCAGCGCGTCAGCTGTTGAAGCTACAGGGATTGGAGGAGGTGAGTAGAACAGCCTCTGCACATGTGCAAAGAGTGTCCACCAAGCCACGTCCACTGAACTGATGTTAAACCTCTTTGAAACCCACCACTGATGTAGACACATCTAAGTCTGAGAATGAAAATTTTAGAATTTTGATTAAGAGGGACTAGTCGGTCATGTGGCTGAAATGCAACATTGAAATCCTTATCCTATTTTGGGATTAATTCTAATTAGTTCAATCAGTCTTCTTCAACCTGATAATCAAAATGTGTTTGGAATTATAATTTTACACATTGGGAAGGCACTAGGTTGGAGAAAGCTGAGTTAAATACATATATAAGCTGTTTGAACATAAATAACACCAGGGTGAGTTTCTACTGTTTCTGTCCACCTCTGTAGAACTGGTAGCTCTGAAGAGCAGCAGACATGGAACCGGTTCTAGGTCTGCTGATGTTTTTTCCCACCCGCCCGATTGGGCTCTTACCTGTACTTTATTTCCTGATTTTCAACATCAGCTGCCAAATGAGGCACAGCTGTAATTAAAAAAGCAGGAAAAGAGGGCTGTTTCAAAGGCTGCTTCTCTGCATGCAGCGTGCTGATGATGATTTACAGACACGTACTCATAGCTTGCAGGGAAGCACATCATAAATCACCGAACCTTGTAAATCCCAAACCGGTAGTTAACCCTGTCGTATCCCACTCCTGAATAACACCTGTCTATTGATTCTGGGTTTGTAATTTTAAAGTACTAAATGATTGGTTTTGGATAGGATGGCATGCAAAAAACAGGAGGAAGGAAGGAAGGAAGGAAGGAAGGAAGGATGGATGGAAGAAAGAAAGAAAGAAAGAAAGAAAGAAAGAAAGAAAGAAAGAATGACACTTTTTGCTGACTGTAGATTATGACTCTGATGTTGTATTAAAAAGACCTGCCTGGTTGTAATAACTCTTATTTCAGTTCTGAATAAATAAAAAATAACCTTATGGATGAAATTTAAGTATCAAACTTTATGTTGTTTAGCCGTTGGAAGAGGGATTTTTCTAAGATCACAGATTGCTGCTGTCTCATATCATACTGTCTCATATCATACTTTGGCAGGATTTGATAACACATGTTTGATATTTATTTCTATTCTATTAACTGCCATTTTGTTTTCATCCTAGGCCTTCTCCTTTTTTGTTTACAATGTGTGGGTAGGGAGTTTCTATTACTAATGGAACAGGAAGTATAAAAAGATGCCTGTGAAACACTCACATAGCAATAAAAAGGGGATGCACTAAGAGAACCAGAGGTGGTATTCAGCAGATTCTGACCAGTTCTGGAGATCTGGTAGCGGAAATTTTGAGTAGTTCAGAAAACCAGCAAATACCACCCCTGACTGGCCCAGCCCCATCTCTGCCTCTCGAGTCCCAGCTGATTCTTTTATTGCCCTGCACAGGAGAACAGAGCTGGAAAGCAGGTTAGTGGGGTGAGGAAGGAATGGAATTTTGCAGTAACCTTTACCCAGGAGTGGGGAGGGAATGCGGATTTTGTAGCAACCTTCCCCCAGGATTGGAGATTTTACAGCATCCTTCTCCTACCACGCCCACGAAGCCACACCCACCAAGCCATATCACGCCCACGAAGCCATGCCCATAGAACTGGTAGTGAAAAAATTTGAATCCCACCACTGAAGAGAACCATCATTTTTGCTTGTTGAAATTACTGCACTTTGAAAAAAAGTGACAAGCAAAATTGAAAAATAAAGTGTATGAGAAAAAGCAATTTACCGTATATACTCACATATAAGCCGACTTTAGAACACTTTTTTCTTTCCCCCAAATTTGGGGGTCAGCTTATACGCGAATAAATCTGATTTGCTGGAGCGCGACTTAGCGTTGGCAGCTTCGCGCGATGAGAGTCTTGGCTCTCATCGCACAAAGCCGCTGCCCGGCGAAGGTGATGAGAGTCTTGGCTCTCATCGCGCGAAGTGGCCTGACTTCGCGCGATGAGAGCCAAGACTCTCATAGCCTTCGCCGGGCAGCGGGCTTGTACAGCCAATCAACTGGGAGACTCGATGGGAGGCGGGGAAGCGGCGGGCAGCGGCTTCGCCGGCAGTGCTTCGCGCGATGAGAGCCAAGACTCTCATTGCGTGAAGCCGCCACACTAAGTCGCTGCTCCAGCAAGTCGCTGGAGCAAGTCGCCACGCAAGTTGCTGCTGCAGCCCTCACCTGGCCCTTTGCAGCCCTCACCTGGCCCTTAGCAGCCCTCGCCTCAAGTAAAACGAGGCGTGAAGTCGGCGCCATTTTTCTCCCTGGATGGACGATGAGCCACAACTTTTGCCCCACCGCCTTTTCCCTCTGGGCTTCACTTCTGCTGTTCAGATCCGCGCCCAAAGCCCTGTCCTCCCAGAATCTTTCTGACGGTGAGCCTTGACAGTGAGATCAGGGGTTGAACACCATGGTATTTGGGGGTCGGCTTATATGCGAGTTTTTGCAAAATTCCTCTTTTTGGGGCAGTTTTTAAAGGGTCGGCTTATATGCAAGATCGGCTTATATGCGAGTATATACGGTAGTTCTGGGAATGTTGGATATTACAAGGGTGCGGGGGACAAGGACATATTTGAGGTATGAATTGGACTCAGACAAAGCCTGACTCCAATTCATGCTGCAGGTTTCACAATTTTGGAGTTTAACCCAAACAACCAAAAGGTTCTTCAAATAGCCCCAAACCTCCAAATGAATTTGGATTGGTGGGGTGTCACCTCAGATTGATTTAGTTCTTCCTAATAAAAAGGAAACATTAGGGTGGGGAGGAGGAGAGGGACTAAAATAGGTGAAATTTTTAACCCACAGCTCAAATTTTACCTGAAAACAGCACAAACTGAGTGAAGCTGTGCTCTCTGCTGCCTCTTCAGTGGTAGCTGATTCCCCAAAGGATGAGAGGTTTCCCCAAATCTTCACAATCATTTGAGCAGTGTCTTGGAACAAAGCCTTGTTTTTCATTAAAACATTTTAACATAGCAATTTTAGGGATTTTCTTTTATTAAAACACTGCAACAATATTTTGCAGTGTGGAAAAGAAACTACATCAATGTTTTACCTTTTAGCAATTGTCAGAGGAAAAGTGGGTCACACAGCACAAAATCAATTGCTAAAAATGATACAGAACCATGACCTTTTCCATTGTGGCATAAATATTCTCGGGCAGTAGCATATAAAAGCATCTTGATATTAAAACATTTCCTGTTGCACAAAACAATTGAACAGTGTATGATATTTCTCCCACATGTTGTGGATATGGAAGAAAATAAATTCTAGCAATTATTTTTAGCTGAAATACCGACAACTTTTAATATTTTTGATGGAGCAGGTGTAAATGTAAGGCAATGTATGATATAATATGTGATGCTGCAACTGTCAGAAACTAGCTTTTGGACTATGGCTATTTCTCATAGAACAGAAGGCTCAACAATGTTTAAAATCAGAAACATTTTAGTTCCATGATTTTAGTGAGATTTAAACTAAGTGTACTTAGGGCTGTACAAATGCATTCTATAATTCAGCAAAGAACATATATGAATCCCTATCTGGAAAGCAGAAATGAAGTTCAGTTCGTTAAACTATAGATTGTTATAGACGGGGTGGGATTCTACTAGTTCGCACCTATTTGTTAGAACCGGTTGTTAACATTGTGAGCAGTTTGGAGAACCGGTTTTTAGAAGAAATTACTGACCCAATCCTGTAAGGAAGGCAGGAAGGAAACATGCTGGTGTTGCTTACAGAAATTGCCTCTCTGTTAACCCTTATTACATTCTTGGCAAGACTAGACTTCCTGTCTAAGGAACATCTCTGGAGTTTTTTTTCCCCTCCTTTGCTGGTACTTTGCTTGTGTGGAGTGACCATTCAAAGTTACAATNTGAGAGGCCAGGCGAGGAGATGCGTGCCTTGATGTGAGTGATACTGAGTTGGCCATGCCCAGCCAATAACATGACCACCAAGTCACATCCACCCAGTAACATGACCACCAAGCCCCCCCCCCCGCCACCTAAGCCATGCCCACAGAACCGGTTGTTAAAAAAATTGAATCTCACCCCTGGTTATAGAACTATTTTTCACATTATTGTTGGTTTATTTCTTGGCTTTAATTTCCCAGATATGGAGAAGTATTGTAGGAATGAAAGTTGTTGATTGCTTAGACTTGTCATTTGTCATTATAATTTTCAATACTATCAATTTCTTTTACATTACAATGGATTATAAACTGTCTTCAGAGAAGGTTTGGTCTTTCCTCGTCCCAAGATTTTGTTAATTTTTGGGATATATAGCAGCTTTTAACAAGATTGAAGAGATAGAGAATGGCATTACATTTTGATCTTTGATTTTTTTAAAAAATTTCTTAAAAGATGACTAACAGTTTTACAATGCAGTAGTACAGCTTGGAGAGAAATGTTCCTATTTACACAGGCTGTTTTCAAGCCAGGATGCAGGTTTGCTAAATGAACGGGGCTTCCCTGACAGGTGGCTCCTATTTAAGTACAACTCACTTTTCTCCCTTTGTCCTTCCGGAGGAAGCTTTTGTTCATCTGAAAGGCCTGAATAGCTGCCACATCTGTCATTCTGGAAGAGTGACCATTTGTGTCTGTTTGAATAAAATACTCAGCAGATGCCTTACTTGGCTGAGGGCCTCAAATTGCCTGTGATCCTTGTACACCTTGAGGACTATGTATTTATAGCTGATTGCAGGATGCAGGTGCACCAAATCTCTTCTCAATATTGGTTAATTTTTTTTATGCCATTCTTCTCCCCTACAAGGTGATTCTAGCCCATTAATATTGTGCATTAATCTCTTGTCCGTTCCCTGAAAATCTGGAATATTTAGCTGATGAATGTCTGTCACTAATGATTCTTATGTGCCATGTATGTGCTCATGTAGGGTCCTATATTTTATTAACTTGCTTTGCATTTGATTCTAGGAAATTGCACTTTAATATAGGACTCAGTGTGAAACCCCAAAAGTAAACGTGCATTCAATTAAAAAAAATGGTTGAAGCCTCACAGATTACTTAGCTTCAGATGAGTGATCTTCAGATTTCAAGTTAAAATTACGCATGCATGTGCATACACAAAAACAAAAAATAGTTTGCAGGATGTTGACTTGTCACATTATGTCACTTGAACTTTAAAATCTTAGTCACTTTTTTTGACTAAAATCACCTTTTTTGACTAAAATTAAAAATAAATTGCTTCTGTAAGACAATTGGATGGCTCAAGGGACAGCCTTGATTAAACCAGTGAAAATTCTCACGGCAGTTTCTATTTTAGCCTTTTCCAACTTGCTGTACTAAATATACCTTCAACCACAGCCAGCAGAGGTGATGGGTATTTTCAATCTTGCCAGATGGATGAAGATCCATTACCCAGATAATAAGCAGATAAATGTGGCCCAAGTCCATACAAAGAATTACAGTCATGAAAATTAATCAGACAGTCTTCCCCTCCTTTTTCGCAAGAAGATTAAAAAGAGGGGAGGAATAACACATCCTGTTTTGAATTCTGTTACAAGTAATTCTTGACTTACAACCATTCATTTAGTGACCATTCAAAGTTAAAATGGCACTGAAAAAGTAGCTGATGGCCAATTTTCACACTTATGAACCATTACAGCATCCCCATAGTCACATGATCAGAAGTCAAGAGCTTGGCAACTGACATGTATTTATATCAGTTGCACTATCCTGGGGTCATGTGACCACCATTTATAAGTGTCAGGCTCCAGAAGTCCAACCAGGCTTGCCGCATAATCCTGAGCTCGACACATCAGAGGGACTGGCTGGGGTGTTGGGTAGAAATCTTTTCTGATCGTGGACAGTGGCATTGGCAGTCTCTCGTGTAGCCAACCGCGTTGCTCCTACCAGCCTAGATGACTGCTGCTGATCCCACAGGCAACTTAGCCTCCCAGATGGCTGAGCAGATCGAGAAGAGCAGTACAGACTTGAAAAGAGGAGTGGCTGGAATGCTGGGCGAGGAGGGGAGCAGCTTGACACAAACAATGCGTTGGGGGAACAGACTGGTGGGATTGGCACACAAGGGGGGGGTGGAAGGGGAGCAGTGGATACAGAGGGAAACACAGATATAGGGCTAGGTGATGTGACATAGGCACGGGGTAGAGGCACAGGGGATGTTATGTATTTTGACAGATGTTAGGCAGGTGAAGATGCTTGGGGAGGGACTGGATTAGCAAAGATATAAAGCACAGAGAGGCAGATGTTCTCCTAAATGCTGCTGCGAGAGCCCAGGATGGGTTAGACTCCTCCTGAAGACATCATCAAGCTGGGTCTGTCTTGTATAAAAAGGACTGCCTCTGGGAGTTTCCCCCCAGCTTTGACTCAGCTTCTTTCAGTGTCTGTAAGCTGGTGTCTCTGAAAGCAGTTTAGTTAGCAAAAGTGAAAGCTATCTTCATCATTGGCATCCACTCTCCTGCAACGAGGATTCAACGTTTTTTCAACTGAGGGAGATTGTAAATAAGGAGTATTGATAACAGCGCCTCTCAGCTGATCGTAAATTTTCACTTTATTGCCGATTTTGCCATTCGGGGCTGTTTACAGCCTAAGGAGCAATTTAACCACTGCGTAGCCTGTAGCTCTTGCCAGCGGCCAATTTGAAGGCTTCTTCTTCAACCGCACGTGATGAGTGGCCATTTTGAAAGCTTATTTTTCTAAAGAAAGCAGCAAGCGGCCATTTTAGGTGGCATCATCCCCCAAAGGCCAGCTTCTACTATTCATAAGCTCCTATTCAGGCTACTG
>BHFT01049173.1:0-17545 GCA_004320025.1 Laticauda laticaudata | reverse complement strand
CTTGAATACGGCTGGTCCGCAATGGGTCAGGAACACAGCTCTCTTTCGGTGGTCGTTTGCATCCTTGAGATTGTTGCCCTCAAGGAACATGAGGAATCTATCGATGTAAGATTCCCAGTCCTCGGTTGCCTGGTCGAATGGTACGGGTGGCGAGTTGCTGCCGGCCATCTCGTTGGTTGTTCAGCTTAGTTTGCCACGTGCCCGACTGGTCTCTTTGTCTCAGAATCCCACCTTCGTCGCCAGTGTAGAAGCGCAGAAAATCAGGAGACAGGAGACCAGCGTAACTTCAGCTCTTTATTCTAGGTATGGATCTGTGTAGGCTTTAGCGAGCTGTGGCAGCTCTTCTTATAGAGCTAACCGGCGGCTCTCACCCAATGATAGCTTTCTGAATCTCCCGCGATCAGTTCATCCAATCACGGGAGATTTCTTACTAATCAATCACCATCATGCATCTCGGCCAATCACAGTGCAGTTTGTTTCAGCCAATCAGGTTAGGGTATTACAAGTATGTTAATATGTAACAAACATCACTTGTGTCAGGGAATGCCTGTGGTGGCCCAAGTGTTTTGCCAGTGAAAACAGGCTTCCAAGATCCATTTTCAGCTGCAATGGCCTCCTGAAACCCTTTGCCAATGAAAATGGAACTTGGGAGGCCATGTGCAACCCTCCTTTTTTATTCAATTTATTTTTTCAGGAGAAGAACAGCAGAAGATTGAAGCTATTATGCTTAGTGGGAATACTTTTTATGTTTCATATCAAGAATGTATAATTCTTAAATTTAAGAAATACATACAATAATTCATTTAATAAATTTAATAAATATAAATATAAAATTATGGTAGTTCAGAAGTTAAGATGCTGGGCTTGGCACCTAGAAAGTGGGTAGCCCATTTTTGAGATCCAAATGCCACAGGACAGGGTGAACTCCCATCCTCTCCCAGCTCCTGCCAACCTAGCAGTTTAATATACAGTATAAAAATTCTTAATATGTAACATAAGTAGAATTCCACAATGCATATATATGTCTGTGTGCTTCTGGGTATATGTGAACATGTAAGAAGGGAATGCTATATTTTATAAAGACTACTTTATAAAGTTGTATACACCATTGTGACACATATTTGTAATTAGTGCTCAATTTAGAAGTCTGAATGGAGAGAGAAGATGAGTGAAGTGAATGAAACAGGTTGATTTATTTTATTACAATCTGCTCATGAGCATGGTATGAATATGGCAGGTTTCTTCATAAGAAAAAATATGTGGCTATGTGGCCCAACTACAATTAGACACAGTGAAGATATACTATTGATCTCTTCTATGTATGCATTTGCATGTGCATATTATTAGGAGTGCATGAATTACCACAATTCACCATCTGAATTACACAGGATCTCTGAAACTAATCTTACCCATGAGTACATACTACCCATTAGTATTATCCAGAGTTGCCTGAATCATGAGATGGGTAGCAAATAAATTTGATAAATAAATCCATGGGCAGGTAACAATTATGTATTGTATATTTTAGAATTCTGTCCAGGCATCATGTCTGAATTAGGAACTGAACTATAAGCAATGTTTGTAGAATCATCAAACATGTATTTAATCTCTCCATTCTCACCTGCACCACTCTTCCTCTTCCAAGGAATTATGAGGTGGGTTTCTATTTATCTTCAGATATACGCCATATAGATTGAGAAACCTCCATATGATTTATAGATAAAGACCTGTTTGCAAAAAAATTCATAGCGAGCTTTTTAAAGACATTCCAACAGTATTTAAAGATCAGAAACTAGAAGGGCAGGGCTGACTTGTATGGGGATCTTGAGGTACAACAGTTCATATTTTATTTGATTTCCTTTTTATTATTTTTTCACCTTTTTAATTGTTTATAAATGATTCAGGGTGATGAATATATATAATATTCCTTCTACCACATTGATAAAAAACAACACCAGTTTGATTGAGAAGGAACAAAAATCATTGGTCATGCTAGCACCCACCATGCACATAAATTTGTTGAGACCTGGCATTCTATTGAAGGAGCAATTAACAAACATATTGACCTAAATCCAGCATATGAATATATAAGAAACCAGAACAAAAGAACAACCAATCAACAAAAGAACCAATCAGTTGCTCAGAATTTAAATATGATTCCAAATGAACCACCAACCAAGCAACCAACTGACCATACTGGCACACAAGACATTTATAAGCTAAAGAGAATAGGACAAGATGTTACCTAGTTTGGTAATGAAATGTTTGAAAACTAAATTAAAACAAACTCGGAGAGCAAACCACTGCCAAAATCTAAAATCTGAGCTACAAATATTTTCTATTCTTTCATAATATTCCTTCATCTTCCTATTTCCCCATAACAACAACTCTGAGAAGTGAATTGGCCTGAGAGAGGGTGACTGCCCAAAGTTTTTAGAATAGCGTAGCATAGCATAGCATCGCAAAGCATAGCATAGCATGGCATGGCATGGCATGGCATGGCATGGCATAGCATGGCATAGCATAGCATTGTTTATTTGGCCAAATGTGATTAGAGACAAGGAATTTGTCTCCGGTGCAGAAACTCTCAATCATATATTGATTGAGATTGTGAAGCTCTTTTGTCACATATTGCTAATGCAGAGACTGGATTTTCTAAGGAAGACAATCTCCAACTTTACTCTCCAGTCCAAAATGGTGATAGCATTCCAGTTTGCTTTGGAAACAAAATTTTCTTCTTTTCTCTCTCCTTCTCCCAGTGAAAAAAATAGCCCCAACTCTTTCAGGCTTTGGTTGTGTAGCTTTTATTTTCCCAGTGCAGTGCTTAATAAATAGCAGATCCCAAATCTTTAGCAACACAGCATAAAAATGCCTGTACCCAGGGATAGAGATTATAGAGGAGTCTTTATTTCACTTTGCAGCAAGAAAGGACTAAAGAACTTGCTCTCAGAAATTAGCCAGATCTGAATAACTGCACTAAGAAGAATAAGGCATTGCAATGGAAGGAAATGAAAAATGGATAGAAGCCTCATAGGAAAAAAAAAAAAAGGTTTTTCAAGCTGAATTACTCTGAGAAGAAAGAAAAAGCTACAGGACTCAGGTTGCTAATGGTTCCATTATTTTCATCCTGAGGCTGCCACTATAGGATAAATTTACCTGCTGCAAAATACTGCTCTGAATCACATATTTTGTTTTCTGGCAGATGCTGTGAAAGACAAAAAATATATATATTTTCCTGTCTTGCTCCGTTTTTCTTCTATTGTGTGTACAATAGTTTTGAAGAGTTTTCAGAAGGTGCTTATTTTCTTATTGCTCAAAAGGGCTGTGCTTTTATTATGAATTATACCCTACTTGAGAACTATTGAATCAAATTATTAAAAAGGTCTCTGCAAATGTTATGGATCTGATTTGTATGACAAACAATACTGGAGATGCAGTCCCGATTGACGAACAATCTCATCTCTCTCTGTGTTGCTATTGTCAGAAAGAACATGTGTAGATTGAATAGTGGTTCTCTGTAAGATTTCACCTTACAAACACAAAACCATGTCTTGTTTATAGCATCTTGAAAATTCATCTGAAAATAATTAAAACAGTTCTGATTAATCTTGGATGCATTTGACATGGAGTTTACCATGGTTGGGAGACTGAAAAGTTGGTTGTTTGGAAAACGAACTGTGGATTGATTCTGCAAGTCGTAAATATTGGCATTCATATTTCAAAATTCATATTTCAGAGGCAGTTAAAATGCAAGCTAATCATTGCCTTACTTACTCTCTTACATCTATTTAATAGTTTTGTTTTCATAGCTTTGCTATGACATTAGGTATCAAGATTGGATGATTATGGATTGAACTAGTGATTATTATGAATGATTGCTAACTTCCTAATTTTCACCTTGATGGGCTGTTGATCTGCTAGATTCCACTTATTTTGACAAACTGTCTCAGGTCTAGTTTTCCAGCATCCATTGTCAATCAGATCTCTTTTGACACTGTTGTTGGACTTGCAATCCTGTCTTATTTGGATTGCTTGATATTTAGCATATTTTTCTAATAGCAGTTTGATTTTTATTGTGCAATTATGAGTTAATCAATCTAGGAAATTACAAAAAAAGATATGTGAGATTATATTTAAAAACAAAAACAAAACACTGGAATACTTTAAACATTAGGGATGTTTATGAAATACTGTTTTATATACCATAGCTTTGGAATTCAACTGTTTACCAGAAATTGTGGCTGTATCTGCAATAGATATATATAGATATAGATATATTCTATATATATAGAAATTGAAAAAGTGATATTATTTCAAATGTTAAGGAATGGTTGTCAGGAAATGTGTGATTTATCTATTATGGAAAAGACAATTTTTTTTCTACTAATCAAAGGATATGGCAGAAATTCTATGATATCTTACAATGGTATTTTTCATATATTAGTGAATTCATTGTAAATCAGTGACTATTAATAAATATAAAATGTAAATCAGTATTCTTCATTGTTTTTCTCTTCTTAGTTGGTATTTGTAGTTTGGGCATTCAATTTTTTTGAAATTTTTTTTTTAAAGATTAAACAAATATGGCCTGATTTGTTTCATAGTAATATTTGTAAGAACTAAAGAAATTCCTGAGATATGCAATATTTAAAGTCAGTAAATGTACCAGATATGGAACAAGCTGTCTCCATGGGTTGTGATAAAACATTGAAAGATTGCCTTTATAGGTAAGTGATACATATAATCAGGGGTGGGATATGACCAGTTCGGGATTTATGAGCTTCCCTGCAGGCTGCGAGCTGCGTGCCTGTAAATCATCAGCAGCAGCTGCCTGCAGAGAGGCAGCCTTTGAAACAGCCCTCTTTTCTTGCTTTTCTAACTGCAGCTGTGCCTCGTTTGGCAGCTGAAGTTGAAAAATCAGGAAATAAAGATCAGGTAAGAGCTCGGGTGAGTGGGTGGACAAAAACATCAGCAGAGGTGGACAGAACCAATAGAAACCTACCCCTGCATAAAATAATGTATTGCATAGACCTGCATAGAAGTAGACAAACCATAACCTTTGGGTCATGGTTTCAGAGATATTTCCTTACCTAAATAGAGAAACAGAATGACCAGTGGCCAAAAAATCAGTGGGAGTGTTTCCTTGAGAAAATTGGCAGGGTTATCTGAAAATTTCCTTTCTTCTCGTCTCCTCTCCTCCCCTGCCCTTCTCTCCTCACAGGAGACCAAAGCAAAGGTAGTAGGACACAATTAATATAAACATGAAAATAATTCAGTTGGACTAGGTCGCTTTTTTTTTTTGAATGAATGGTATTTGTGTACATCTTTGTAGAAACAGTAAGTTTATGACGAAGATTCTCTAACATGGTTAAAGTTCAGAGAAATTGGGGTAGACTATAATTTTTATAAATAAACGACCAAATTAAAAAAAAATAGTTGAGAATTCCTGACTGACTATTTGGATTTAAAAGTACTGGTAGATGTATTTACAAGCATTTGTATATTGTAAACTTTGCTGGTTGATCACTATGTGTTGTCCTCTGAGAGAACAGTGGCTGTGATGCTGCTATTATTACACTTCAACTTAAACATCCTTTAGGAGTGGAATCCAAAATGAGGACAACTTTGTGGAATTGCACAGCTGAAATCATATTGATCTTATATACCAGATAAATTGCTCTTTTTTTTAAAAAAAAAAAGTTCTTTGTTTTAAAAAAATCTCTGGATAATTGGTTGTTGTTTTTAATTAGTTTCAGCAGTTGTCAAAACAAGATTTGTGACATCAGCCTCTTACAATAACAAAATAAAAAGAGAAATCAGAATCAGAACAAAATCAGTATCAAGATGTGATACAAAAAGCCAGTGTTGTCAGATAGAATATGTTGCCTTTTTAAAAAGTTTCTTGTCTTCATTGTTATCAACTTGAAGAGATAGTAACAGTTATTACAACTAAAACTGGCTGTGACAATCCCTATTTCTCACTGGTATTTCTCACAGACTAGAGGAATAAATTAAAATGCTGATATTAAGAGTGAGGATGTTTTTAAATAAAGGAAGGAAAAGAAATGGACTTGCAGGGAGAGGATGAGATCATTTTCACATAAGAAAGACAAACTTAATTTGGCTCTTAACACCAAATGTAGAATCTGCCTTGACTGGCTTAAATATTCAAATCTCCTTCCAGGTCAATTATTAATCATATATATAGGATTGTAGTCACCATGGGAGCATAAGCAACTCAGCATGTTGTGTCTCCCACTTCACTTTTCTCCTTTACCTGAGAAATTGCTCCTTTGGCACAGGGACCTGCTGAGTGAGAGAGGCATTACTCCAGAGCTCTCTCTCTTATGTCTCCACACAGAAAATGGTCCTACCCTGGAGGTTAAAAAAAGGGGATGAAAGAGAAGGAAAGTTGAGAAAAGTACATTATATTACGATGTGCTATTGAGAAAGAGGACAGCAGGCAAGGAGCTACACAATCACAAAAATATCCAACTTCGTTAGGACAAGGGAATTGTGGCTGGCATGCAGAAGGTAGCTGCAGGGCCCAACAGCTATGCCAACTCTACGGCAGTGCCAGGAGCAAATATCCTTTCCCAGTTAGAAACAGATACAAAAATCTCACTTGTGGCTCAGTCCATGGAGGACAGAAACCTCTCTGAGAAACTTAACAAATATTAACCAATATCAAAGGCAGCTACATCTGGATAGCTAAAGAGTGAAAAGAAGCTTGATTTTTCTGCAGTCCACAACCTGGAGGCTGGCTAAGGACAGGGCCACCTGAACAATAATTAACACAACAATGAGCACTCTAAGTCTGCCTTCAAACAAAAACAGAAAGATAAAATAAATATATAAGAAACTCATAGCCATAAAAAGAATAAATCAAGTACATAACAAATCTATACACAGTGACATAAATTGGAGATGTGTATGTTTATGTTCACATACACATATACAAATAAGATTGTTATATTGAATAAATATATTTATTTATTGAATAAATAGGAGGCATAGGAATCAATAGGAAATCCTAGAAATAAAAATATCTTCATATTTTTATTTTTCTGAAGTTCTCCTTGCCACAAAGGGAGACACATTTCATGAATGTGCTTTTTTAATCTTTTCCCCAAAAGAACCATGACAGTCACTTCTTTTTCGTCATCTCTGTCCTCATCATTTGCAGGGTTTAGGATATGGAAAATGATGCTGCCTATTCTCCAAGATCAGGTAGCTGCAGCCACCTATCAAGTGCATTCAACTCCATCACTGAACTTGCTCTTCATGCTTAGGAGTTTTATTAACACAATTTCTTTTGGTATTTTTTTAATACTTCAGCTGATGAAGAATCTATAACTACAACCAAATTGCAGCTTGGGACTTGATGTTTCCATATCTATTTTTCCAACATTGGATAAATTGTACATTGACAGAGCTTAATAATTAATAATAATTATTGATTAATAATAATTAATTAATTAAACCATTATTTATTTAGTTTTTGCCCACTAGGAGTATTAGTTCTGTTATTTGTACCCAGTTTTGGATGCCACCATTTAAAGATTCACTTTGAGAATCATTCAGCAGCAAGTTTAAAGCAAGCAAGGGAAAAACTGTTAAGAAGTCTGGAAACCAAATCTCTTAAAAAATGTTTACACTGGGGCAAAGAAGATGAATTATAGATGCAATATCTCTTTCAAAGTATCTTAGTAATGATTGTCCATCATGGTTTGCGCATGACAGCACAAATTTAAAAAAGCACTGCTTTTGAAGTAGACAAAGAAAAACTGCCTTCAAAAGTTGGATGGAAGTGGGTTGAGGATGATGCTATACATTTAAGATATGGAAGGGTATCTTGAAAGCAGACATGGATGCCCCTTAGTGTTACACTTTATTTAGACACGCAGAAAAACACAAAGTCCACAAAATCTACCAATGAAGTCTTTTGGAAACTGAGTAACGTGTCAAAAAGATTACAGATTTCCAGGAATATAAATATAAATAACTACCAATAAATCTCTGAGGAAAGACAATATTTTGGTCAATTAAATGAAGTAACCATGGTGTCTTGATTTAGAAGCTTTGAAATGACAAGGATCATTTGAGTATTATTATGGTCATTTTTTATAGGCAAAACTTTGTATAAGGTATGCAAAAAACAAAGAAGCTGTCAGAAGGCAGAAAATATAACTCCTAGTGACTTTTACAGAGCAGACAAACAGATGATTGTTGCAGTTTCCAAGGGGGTGGGAGAGGAATTTTAACAAGCAAATTTATTTCAATTATGATGAATTATTTAGCCCATCTTTTAACTCACAATTCTTCAATTTCTTTTATGAGATCACTTATGTAGTAGTTTTATAACTACTTTTATATTTGTCAGTAAGACTTTATTATCTACTGTAAATGATTATACCTCATATATTTTGAATGCTATTTTGTATTTGCATTTAATATAATGATGCTAAGTTTGTATTTGATTGAAAATCTTCATTAGAATCAGCTGGTAACACTTGCCTTCTTGACACATATTATTAGTTTGGCATCAGAAAACCTGGCACGATAAAGTCATTTTCATCTGTTGTCAAATCAAACAAAATTTGAAATTGTTCCATGCTTGTGGCCCAGCTAGCGAATTTCCCCCATGACCCTTTTTCATCAGACAGACCATTATTATCTGCATAAAAATGGACTGAATTAATTCATGTGATTGTTCACTAGGAAGCCATTGCCTAATAGTCTTCCCCTTCCTTCACTGAGCAGGTAAATGAATGACTATGCCAATTTTTATGTGAAGATACAACTACATTTTATGTGAAGATACAATTGGACACATGTATGACTGATCAATCCAAGACTTCCTTCAGTAGAATGGAAAGGCAAAGCTGGGCAAGGTCTACTGTTGTCCCCAATTTGGGTCTGAGCCTGGTGCCAAAGCTGACGAAGAGCACCGGACATGAGATATAAGATTGTTTCCTTTCCTGGGACCCCTTTTATGCTTCAGCAAAAGGGTCTCAGCCAGCAAAATGCCAGGACCCTGAACAAAGGATTTAATAAGCTTTTGTAGTATTTTCAAAGTGGGATAAACAAGCATTTTCTAATAAGCATTCTGAAAATTATCTATTGTCCTCATGCCATCCCTATTTCTCTGAACTAATAAACACCTATCTAATAAAAGCTATCTAACAAGTATTCTTTTGTCTCTATTTTAACCCTATCCCTAAAAGTTAACTAATAGGCATCCTACAAGACATTTAGTAAGTCTTCTATTGACTCTGTCTTAAGGCTAGGTCACACTGGCCGACGGATGCAAAACGTATGTAAAAAGGACACAGCGGACGAGCAAATTTTCCACTAAGTTGTTAATACCGCTCTCAATAAGTTGCCCCCAAATTTGCATAAACAGAGCGGACCAACAAACGGAAAGGCAAACGGCACGTGGGGACGGATGTAGCTGGAATGTAAGCAGGGATGCTTTCGAGTAGGAAAGCGCTAGGCGATGGAAGCAATGATGACCATTCCGCAAGAGGCTTCGGTGGAAGAAACAAGCGAAGCGACGCAATAGCGGAGAAGAGCTGAAATGAACTAGTGGGATTCGACGCGGATGCATCACGGACCGCCTAGAGGATGCATAAGCCGGATATGCGTAGTGGATGCAAGCGTTCACGTCGCGCATGGCGGGGAGGATGAATTGCATAAGCTCCACAGATATAAAATGAGGACAGCTCGCAAGCTAGGCTCACCATTAGAGGAAGATTTCGCTGCTCAAGAGACCTTCTGAGAAACAATCATGACGCGAGGAACGACAGAGAGGAAGCCTGTCCTACTTCCTGCCAGCCCCTGGCACAGAGAGGACAGAACCACCGATCCCACCACCCTGGCGCTGACTGCTGATCGAGCTGCTGGTGCTTCCTGGGGTGTTTGCGTGGTGCTGCATCTCTGGTTGCCCTATTTGCCTTGGATGGCTGCTGGTGCTTGCTGCCTGCTCGCTGGCTGGTCGGTGGGTGCTTACTGCTACCGTCCTCACTGCTGCTGCTGGCTGGTTGGTGCTTCTCCTGCTGCCTGCTGGTGCTGTCTCCTGCTGCTGCTTGCGTGGTGGACCAGCCCCGAATGTCCCTCAAAGCCCTGCTGCTGAAGGCCCTGAAGCCCTGCCAGAGGGAGGAAGATGTAAGTGCAAGGAGAGGGGGGAAGGAAAGAGTACTCCATTTCTGAAGACCATGAGGAGGGAGGTTGCGGAATGGCTGCAGGGAGCAACGCAGTACCACTGTGGAGGAAGGCCCATCAGGCTCTATTCGCACAACAGAGAGGAAGCAGTGAGTCAGCGTGGAGAGAGAAGGCGGAGAGCTTGGGTCTAGCACTGTCAGATGTATCCTTGGGTGGTTGACGCACAGTGCACCTACCTGGTATGGCAAGCTGCAGCCTAAAGATAATGCGGAGCGGTCCCGGCAGCCGTCAAGCTCACTGACCGGGGAAATGACAAAGTGTCATTGGCCATAGGTGCAGGGCTTCCTGCTGTGACTGGGGTGAGGATCCGGCGCACCCAGAGGGTCAGCCCCTGCTTCGAAGGCCTCTCGCCTCAGACATGCCCACAGGATGCGCACGTCCCTCTGTACGTCGCGAGCAGTAGGAGAGAGGCTACCGGAGGTCCAGGCGGTGTTTTTGGGGCCCCACGACAAGAGGACCCCCGCAACAGCTGCAGCTCCCCATGCCAAAAGTATGTGGTAGGTGAGCCACTGTTCAGATGGAGCAAGAAGAGGCAGCCACCAGAGAGCACCCCGTGGACACCCGACATAGACGGCGGCCGGTCCGTAGCGCGAGCTCGCACTCCAACAGTAAAAGCAGGGCAGAGAGGCAGACCAGAGGGACAGAGCCCACGTCCTCTTGAAGAATCAAGGCATCACCAGCACGATATCTCTCTAGCGAGCTGGTCCGCCAGGTGTCGAGATCAGGGACGAGTAGGATTGGCGCCAGGGTTTCGGCATGCTAGCTACACTCAAATCCGCAATGCCCGATGCATCTTCAGACGATCGGTCCGGTATTGTGAGAAGCGCAATCATAGCGTATCAGCCCTTCACGCACCGGCCATACCTCAATGGGACATGCCCGAGGTCCCAGTACCGGGCAGGCGATGAAGGAGAGGATCACAGTCTCTTTTCGCACTCACCCTACGCAGGCCCAGGCTGAACCTGCTCCTACCGCACTCCAGGTTGCTCCTCCACCCGCCAAGCAGCCGATTGTCATCAGCCCGCTTCCATCAAGATTTCAGCCAGCCCACGGGTCTGCCTACTCAACCTATCCATACCAGGACTTCCCAGCAGCAGAGGCAGCCCTTCGCCAGTCCACCACTCAGGGTTCCTATCGTCGGACGCCCAAGAGTACGCCAGAAGCCTCATCTGGATCCAGCTGCGAGACCAGTCCCCACTACACTGCCTCCTTCCTCCACCCCACAGCAAGCCCTTCCCTCAAGAAACCTCTGTCATCAAGTCCTTGGCCTCACATCCCGAGGTACTTGAGGAGGGCCTCGCTCAACGCTCAGTGGGAAAGCTTGTGGAGGATCACGTTCTTGCTATGAGCTAGGGTCCGTTGCACACACGCATCTCCTGTTGTACTTCTTCATGACGGGCTCTTGAGGCACCCGCCTCAAATGCATACCTCAGACCAGCACTCCAGCAAACATCCAACGGCTCCAGCAGTCCTGGCCCTTTACATCTGAGACATGGGCATGCCTTCAGAGTGACTGAGAAGAGTGCAGAGAACTGAGTTGTTACCGTGCTCATTTTATCTTTGGCTAAAGACACTTTACTTGGGTCGATTTTTCCTTTTTAATAAAGTCATGGAACAGTTTTGTATTTATACAACGGTATCTTTGCTTCAAACACACTTGTTCATTTTTTTTTTACTTAATAAAGTGTTGGGGAAAGACTTTGAAAAAAAGGGTTAAGCCTTGTGCATGCTTATAGGGATTTGGTAGGAGCTGTGGGATGGATAGTTTGTGGGATGGGTAAGGATAGTTGTGGATGGATAGCTGTGGGATGGGTAAGGATCCAGCTGTGGGATGGATAAGTTTGGGATGGATAGTTGTGGGATGGCTAAGGTTAGGTTGTGGGGATAGAATAAAACTCCAGTGCAGAGTTAGGTGGGACTGTATGGTCCACCCTGCCCAGCTGCCACATACAGGTGAGGTGAGTTTCCTCCGCCCTTTTTTATATGAGAAATATAGGTTTGTCCCGCTAGGTGTCCTTCCGCATGGCCTCTAGACATGCTCTTCCAGACATCCTAAAATTATTCGAGTACGTCCCCATATACAGAACGTTTTTGTACCGTTTATAATGCTTACTATACGAGATGCTATCTGCTTACATCGCTTTCTATTTCTGTGCTACAACCGCTGTAGTGGAGTTGTTCGCGTGTACCTTTTGGCTATCGCTCCCTCTTCACTTTCGCGCTGGATGGCGGAATGTGAGTTGCCGGGCATCTGATGAGCCCAGGAGGATGGCCAAGAGGAGTACTGCATCGGCGACGTGTGATCGGATGACAAATGGATGGTAGGAATGTTGTTGGCCCGTGTCTGTGTCCGCGGATGTATATTGTGAGCGAGCGGGGAAAGTTCATCCGCTCAAAGAGTTTTGATGCAGTCCGCGTCAAACATGGTTTTTGAGGGGTGAAAGTAGCAGTAGACGGCGATGTTTTACGGATAGAGGCATATGAAAGAGTCACGTATGGCAGTAGGAAGTGAGTACACAACGGATGCATCGCGTTTTCCAATGGATGGCAAGCTTTTTTGTCCATTTACATCCTCTTTGCATCCGTTGGTGCAGTGTGACATGGGCTTTAGTTATCTTAGCAATGTATTTTGTATGATATTCCTGTCAGCTCTTGTTTTCTACATTGAAAGGGGCCCCATCTGTCCATGCTCCCATTTCTTTTATCTTTGTTATGCAGGCCTTGCAAATATACATATCTCCCTTCCTTCTCAGTTCATGCCACAACCTTGTATTTTTATAGCAAATGACCCTACAGTAAATGGCCCATTTCTACTCTATCTTGCACACTTTAAACTAATAGAGAAACAATTGCTTAACCTATCCGATAAAATTTGAATTGATCAAAAATCCATAATCAAATTTAATTTTGGTAGGTGGTTCTCTGTAATTATAACATGAAAGGGAACCCGCCCACCAATCCATATGGGATTTACAAAGTCTTTCACCTATATTAGTATACACTGTTAGTATAATAATGGCACAGAACAACTCAAAGAAGTAGGGCAAGATTGGAAAATGCGAAGAGACCTGGCTCATAGGATCGCCAAGAGTTGGACATGACTGAATGGACATCATCATCATCATCTTAAAAGCATATACTAATATATATATAGTGGGGCGTTTGGAAAAGACTGAGCTGAAGTCTTCACTCCGGTCCATGTTTCCAGCAGGAACGCGGACTGTTCCTATTGGCTGATGCCGTTTGACAGCTGGCTATAAAAGGGAGCTGTCAAATGGCATCATTTGTTGTCTGCCAGCTGGCTGCCTTGTTATCATGGCAGCTGTGGCAACCCTTTATTGTTACAATAAAGTAAAAAGCTGAAGTTCGCTCTGTATTTGCCTCAGGTTATTCCACCGCTCCACAACACTGGCGACGAGGGTGGGATACATATAAGAGGCAACCGGGCAAAGAATCGCTGAGCAAAGTCACTACAAAAAGAGCCGAAGTCACTCTGGCTGATAGTGAGGACTCATCGCAATATGCAGAGTGCGAATTGATCAATTTTCCCTGGAAGATGGCGCGCAGCGCTTGGATCGAGATGAGCTTTCAAGACGCAACAGCGGAAACATGTGAGTCCGTACAAAAACATGAGTTTGACTGTTTACCGTAGATGCCATTTTGCCTCGCTGACATTCCCAACCAGAGTGGAAAAATAGTCTACTGTTTAACTTTTTGGCGGATGCCACATTATTTTGAGCACTGCCACGCCGGCATTCAGATGTGGCGTGCACGTTCGAATTAAGACGGTTCGATGGGAAGATAATGGTGCAGGAAATGTCTTTCCAACCACTATTCCCTAAAGCATGCCAGATTCGCAGGCATCAATGGTAAACATTCAGCTTGAAAGATTAGTAGGGTACATGGCTGCCTAAAACATCTCAGTGTGGGTTTAGAGAGCTATCTGAAGACGTGTTATTAGACCACTAGTTTGTGGAGTCCAGGGATTTCAGGCTGCAAAGTGTGTGTTATTGTGGCATAATGAGGACTTTGGTACCGCGCTTAAAGATTAGGCCATAGATTGAAGTCGTAGGGTCTCAAGCTGCTGAAACTATCGGCACGTTTTGGCAAGGGCAGGAAAGTATCAGGTTGGATATCCTATTAAGCCAGAGCAGGCTCAGCCATCCATGTACGGATGAGCCTCGTGCAGAGAGACCAAGGGTGTAGAGATGGAGTGCTATGCGATACACGGCTGAATGATAGGTCAATCAACCTCTGGCAGCGAAAGAAGCCAGGTCAAGGGGAGAACAGGCCGAGAGGAAGCGCCCCTAAATCATATCATCGCACGGTCGCAGAGAGGTGACCTCATGTATTTGGTCACGCTAGGCTAGGTGGAGGAAAACCATGGTTCACAATAGGTGGCATCCTGGCAAAGTTCAGGAATGAAGCCGCATTGTGTGTGCTCAGAGTGTGTAGCTAAGAGGGGTGCCTAAAGGAATGGGAGTCATTTGTGTGAGCTAGCCAACGTGGGTCTTGGGTACATAATGGCGCGGGAATAGACAAGTATGTTTGTGAGGCCCCTGAAAGGAGGGCCTAGTCGGGACGCAACGCTCGACATTATGTCTTCACGAAAGTATGACAATGAGTTGCTGACCTGTATAGTTGCATGCTAAATTCGCATAGGTCTCAAGGCCGTGACTAAAGGCGATACTCCCACCCTAGATCAAGGAGTGCATCTAAGAACGGAGAGGAATGGATCGTAGAGCGTGTGAGTTTTTTGTTCTAGCGTACGAAGGAAACTGATTTGCAGGATGGGAGTGCGCATGACCGACAGGCTACAGCACTAGTCTGATCTATCTCCATGGGGAGCACGCCTTGATGAGAAGACAAGACATGTCTGATGTTTCGCCAGAGGAGGATAGGACACGAATGAAAGGAGGAAGTCTCTTCGTACAGTCGCTGTGCTGCAGTATTGAACCCTATCATGACTATCAAAGGCAGAACCATGCCAGTCATCGAAAAGGCGCAAGTTTTTTGTACAATTTCACAATTGTAAAGTCCACCTGGTCATCTCTTGGAGACAAATCTGAGGAGTTTTGTCTTTCGCCTGACAGTGCAACCCACAGGTAGAATTTTTTTGAATACAGAATTGACGCTCTGGTAGTTCATCCAGTTCGAATCCTAAGTAAGGCTATGTCATCGAGGCACCCTGCTAAACTAATAAAACTTCATGCTCCATGGGCCCAGGGCTTTTTTAGGCAGCATTCGTTAACTTTTTACGCTTTGTGTTTGGCACCATCAAAGCTTCTGTACGGGAGCCTCCTTTATTGTACAGGCGCTCTTGAATGAACAGTTCGCCTTGCAACTTGGGGGAATAGAGCCTCATGGAGCTTCCATGCTGTTCAAATCATTACTTACATATCCAACATGCTGTCCTGATCCAATTGTAGATTGAACAATGTTCACTGCGTTGGTATTTTTAGGGCGAGTGGCGCCGTCAACACAGGACCAACACCTCGTACAAAATAACACCTGGCGGCTCTCAGTCAGAAGTGCGTCAAAAGAGAGAAGGGGGCGGAGAATTTGGCATAGGTGCTGTTTAGGAGGTCGATGAGACGGCCTAGACGGTCTGAGGGCCACAATTGCCCGTTGCTTTCCTCCCACACAGAAACTTTTTCCCCGCGTATGCTGAAGTGCGACGCTGTTAACAGCCAAGTTGACAAAGGAGGCTTTGGCTGCAGTTGCTTCTGTCAAAAATTTCCAACCATGCGTTTCTATAACGGGAAAGCGCGTAGTGTTTCGGAGGTTGATTACGCGAGTACAAGCCTCTGGTTAGTCCTTCTGTCAGGTGAAAGACAAACTCCGAGCCGTTCGAGATTGTTGGGTGCCTACCAAGGGATGTAGACCAGAGTGTTGGATGTATTATTTCTGGCTGCCTATTCCTACACACTGATCAGATCAGCCTGGCAGATATACGTGCCACGCACTGTATGGCACTCGGTTATAGTCGCTGCGGCTTAAATCCAGATATGTGTTGACTGCTTTGGAATGGTAGGAGTTCGCCGTTGCGTACCGACTGACTAGAGATCAGGACCGTATGGTGTTATCCGCAGAGAGCGATCTTTGAGGACCCTTGTCTCGCGGACTATCTACATGTGACCTTGGATGTTTAATGATTCGCTGTCGCACTCTCTCACGGGACGAGATAGAATCAACCCAAGTTCTTGACTGGGTGGGAAGGGGGTGGTGAATGCTAGTCAGCCATGCCAAGCTACGCATGTCCCTGCTCCACCCACATCCACTCTAGCAGGTGGGAAAGATTCTATGGCCCCGTGTCCCGGGTAGCTATAGTTTGATCTGGCTGGCCGCTTTCAGTATGGAGAGATATTTGATGATGGTTGATTTGCTGGTTTGGCAGTGATAAAGTGGGTAGAGCTGACCTTGATGACCTCGCACAAATTCATGAAGTTATCAGCTAAGGCTCTATCAATGGGGATATTCGCTCCCATGGCCTCCCTGACACCATTGTGTCTGATAACGGCCCCAGTTTTACGTTGCGCGTGTGAATTTGCGAATGCTTTTGCAGCCATATGGTGGGGATAAGGCATGCACTACAGCTCCTATGTTCAATCCTGCAGTAATGGCCTAGTAGAAAGGGCAGTCAGATCAGTTAAGGAGAGGCCCTGGAAATGGTTTGGGCCTATAGATTTGGCACTCTAGGCTCGCTAAGTATCTCCTGACCCCAGCACACAACTCCCTGTGCCACGCATAATAGGTGTCAGCTGAACATCTCATGGGTAGATGTCCTGAGAACTGACAACAGACTCCATCACATTATGCCCAGACTCACACCCCTAGGGTTCAAAAAGCAAGGCAAGGGAGTTTTGAGTCCAGAGTCTATGCCGGAACTTGTGGGACATCCTTGTGGATAGCTGGGCAATTTGATGTGGTAACAATCGTCCTAAAGTCTTACAGGGTCCAACTGCAAGAATGGGTGCATCTGTGCCACCATATTGATCACTTAGAAAGGCATGAAAGTGCGTTGCAGATGGCCCTCAAGACGTTACTTACGAGAGAAACCCGCCAGCAACCATAGAACTTCCCACAGATCTGAAAGATGCACCCATCTGAACAGTCATCTGCCCTCGCAGAAAACCTGAAAGCCCAGAACACCAGCTTAAGTCAAGCACCAGAAGTTGGCCCAGCAAGTGGAATAGTCCTTGCCAGCAGCAGGCTTTGCGTCAGGGAACTTAAAAGATATGGCTCACCTGCACAAGCATCCGAGTTATCTGAAGGACTATGTCATTGCTCCGTTCTGGGGGAAAGGGAGTGTGCCATTCAG
>BHFT01049166.1:0-17759 GCA_004320025.1 Laticauda laticaudata | reverse complement strand
CATCGCGTTAACCAACGGATGGCAAGTGTTTTTCTCCGTTTTACATCCTCTTTCCATCCGTTGGTGCAGTGTGACCAGGGCTTTATAGACAGGAAGTTCCTCTTGAAATTAAGCAAACTTCTCTCTCTAGCCTTCATATTATCAATTTTGGCTTTTTTTTTTGCATGAACAGCTGAACATAAAGTAATTGGCACAGATACAACTAATTCATTAATTAAAATGTTGCAACTCAGCCTTTCTTCACCTTCTGTTGTATACATATATTAGACATACATATTTTCAGTGTTCCTCTTGTAAGTGCCCAATTACAGAAGTTGAAGTCTAATAGGTTTGAAGGACAACAATTTACAGAATATTCTCCTTATTAATTATCTTAATTATATCCTGAAGACTACTCAGTGAGGATATCAAAACACTTTAAAACATGGGCTAGTATTTTTTTAGCAATTAATAAAATTGCATTTAAAAGAAACTGCTCTCACCTTTTGTAATAATATATCCTTCAGTAGCAGCTTATTCCTATCCCCTTGTGAAGATTTTTGAGTTTACAAAGAAAAAAAACCATTGAACACTTCAATAAAAAGGTGTACATTTCAGTTGCTCTTTTATTGCCCCTTTGTTGTGTATTTTTATAGCTATAGCTATAGTATTTAGACTTATATATTATTACATAGTTCTTTGTAGCACTCTCTGAGCAGTTTTCAATACCAGTGTATTGCCCCCCAAAATCTGGGTCTTCATTTTACCGATCTCAGAAGAATAGAAGCCTGAGTCAATCTTGAGCTAGTTGGGATCAGATTCCAGACTGTGGGCAGTTACCATGCAATACTGCATTCTGACCACTGTACTATCGGGCTTAATTTTTTTTTTTTTTTTNATACTGCATTCTGACCACTGTACTATCGGGCTTAATTTTTTTTTTTTTATGTCAGCATATCATTTATGTGATTATGAATGAGAAGTACTTTTAAAAAATGTATTTACTTTGCTTATTTTATCTATCTCTATGATTTATATAGATAAATGGATCATCTAAAAGATGCTATTTTAAGATTTAAGCAAGCAGATTAAATATTTATTTATTTTATTTATTTAATTTATCTTGCCGCCTATTTGCCCATGGCAACTCAAAGTGGCTTACACAATGTAAAAACATATTTAAAACAAAAAGCCCAATAAAAACTATCAAAAAGAAACACATAAATTACTAAAGTACAATAGAACAAAATCTGGAAAAAATAATAATAAAAAAAGAAAAAGCACCCACCAACTTCCACCCCCCTACCCTGATGACAGCAGACCACACTAGCCATTTGATGGGCTCCATCCTGCTCTGGGTTCCCCAGGCCCTCTGGCAAAACCAGGTCTTCAGTGCATTCTGGAAGAGTGAAAGAGTGGGGGCCATTCTAATCTCTGGGGGAATGATATTCCAGAGAGAGGGATCCACCACTGAGAAGGCCCTTCTTTTGGGTCCCACCAGGTGTATCTGTCTCAGGGATGGGACCTGCAACATTCCCTGCTTCCTTGCTCTAATGGGTCCGGTAGATGTGACTGGCAAGAGACATTCCCTCAGATAACCCTGTCCCAAGCCATGAAGGGCTTTAAAGGTCACAACTATCACCATGAATTGCACCTGGAAGCAAATTGGCAACCAATGCAGCTCCTGCAGGAGAGGTGACACATGTGCACACTGGGGTCTGCACAAAACCATGTCGGCTGCTGTATTTTGTGCCAAAATTTGGAGTTTTATATCAGCTTTGCCTAAAATATCAACAATCAATTAGGCTTTTTGACATGTTTGTTATCATTCTATATATTCCCCTCTACATATTTCCTTCTTTCCATATAATTTTATGATTTTAGGATCCCTTGTGTTTCTTTGACAGGAAAATGCTCAACTGTATGGTAAGTAATTAATATAAAATACAGTTTCAAATATGGTTGGAAAATTTTTTATGAAACAAGAAAAACTGTCAAGAACTGAGGAAAAATAAAACAAATCTATTCCAGGAGCTTTCAGTTTCATAACTGGCAATTTATAAACTTCAGATTGTCAAGGCCATTTCTTTTATTGCCCATAATCTGGTTCACTGACAGGAATGCATAAATCAACTCATGGTTGGGCTGTGACACAATTTTTTGTCGTGTACAACCAGGTATTTCTTGTCCTGCTAGGTTTTTCTCCAAGTGTTGAAGAGAATAACTATTATGTTCTAGTTCTATATAAAAGCAACTATACAATTCAGTGAAACAGACCAGTCATCAACAAAAAGCTATAGAAAAAAGTATGTATATCCCTAGTAGCAAATAAAACATCTTTATATGTATAACAAAAATTGCCATTGATGGAAGGATTTTAAAATGTCCAGTAGGTCATTGAAAAGTTGAATTTGTCTTTTACAGTTTATGACATTCTTGGAAATGCCTAGGTTCTTTTCAAAAACTATCAAAGGCATGTGTATGAGTAGAGATTTAATATCATAATAAAAAAGAATGCATGGCAGCAAATCAAGTCCAATTAATTGGATTGATAGTAAACATTGGCAAGACTGTACCATAGTCTTGATTTATACTTCCTTACAGATCACAAAAATACAAAACTATACATATCCTTTTCTCTTGCCTTTCTCTTGCACTCCAGCAAATTGTTATATCTTACCATCTGGAGCAATGGTCCCAAACATTAGAACTAACATATCCCAAAAGTTCTGTTCAAAAGGCAACTGGACTTTCTTGATTTTTTTCCTTGAAAAAATTCTGTGGCTATGGAGTTAGAACAGAAGAAGCTTCTTGAATGAAATTTTTTTGAGAAAAAAAACCAAGAAAGTCCAATTGGCTTTTGAAAATCACTTTTGGGACAACCATGATCAGGATGGTTGAAAATCTCCATAGACATTAGGACCAAAATTATTCCCATTATCTCAACATAAATTCCTAATATCCTCCATCATTGTACATGGTTGTGATCAACTGCTGCTCTAGTTTGTGATTTGCAATTATTAATTTACAATATTACTTCTGTTTTCTTCACCATTTTTTCTATTGTAATAATGAGAAGCTAGGATTTTTTTAATGAGCAATAAGAAAACATTGAACGAAAGATGCATGTACTGAAAGGTTAATTCAGGTTGTTCAATTCGGTATGCCTTCCATTACCATATTTAATCTTGGATTATTCTGGATACTTTACAACTCCTCTACATTAATGTATTAAGGCATATGATCAAATTATTCTAAAATGGAGCTGTGCTTCTGAATGTTTACTTTAAAAAAAGCCTGAGAAAATAATTTCAGTTAAAGAAATTGGAGCATTATCTCCAATGTTAACTATATCTCTTCTCATACTTAACCTTCCCAATATACTATTCCTGTACCTTCTTGGCTAGTTTTATTTTTCTATGAATAATCTCAGCCATTTATAGTGCTATATTCCCATTTAGTTACATTACTTAGGGCATAGCTAAACTATAGTGACTTAGGGCAGTTCTTTCTGTATATTACTGCTCTTATTTGGAATCAGTAAACACATTCCTCCTTTGAAAAAGATAAGATTTTCCCCAACCCAACAAAAGGGAGCCAGGTTTTCTCCAACCCCATTTCAGGAAAAAAAAATGCTGAGAGACAGAAACCTGGGTCAAATCTCAGATCATGTATAGCTCAATATTTTGTGATGTGTAATATTTGCTGATTTTAGTACCCATTAGTACTATGGGTAGAAATATGTTAATTTACAAAACTTCTCTTTCTCTGACATATTCCTGAAACAGTTAAAGGCCTCTTTAACATTAAATCCATACATGGGCCATAATTTTCCATCTATGACCTTGCTGAAATACTTTTAATAGGCAATGCAACATTGTTTAATGGAATATCAGTGGGATTTCCAAACAATATGATTACTCCTTGAGAAATACAAATGCAACAGTATTAATAATAGTACAAATAGTGCAAAGCTCAGTATTTTTGTTTGCTTTGGTATGATAGAATTTGCTCCATTTTATTCTCACTTCCCATTTATTGTGAAAATGATTTTACAAAGCTGATCAACATTTTGTTGAGCAAGCCTTCATTATAAATGGACACCACCTTTATTTATTTGAAATTTAATTATAAAATGTTACAATTACATTTATTTAATAATTCATTTAATTATTTAATAAATGTATATGTCCCCCTTGGTATATCATGGCTTTCACTGACTAATTCTTACATGTCATTAAGTCTATTCATTGATTGTCAGGGGACCATATTTTAAATCTCGACCATCCAAAATCATATTGATCAGATTTTTCCCAGTAATTTAAAGTCAATTCTTATGTAGGAGGTATAGATCTGAAAACTATAGTCTTTACAGTCAAGCAAAGTAATCTTTTCAGCTTCTATTCTTGTTTACAGTTTCACTGATACCACTGTTCTTAATGGAGAAAAGCAATATTGTACAGAATCTAGACCAACTATAGACTTTTAGAATAAATTAATCATACTCCACTCATTACTGCAGCAATCAGAATATAGTCTCAGTTCTTGCTCAGAGAAATGTAATCATTTGAAATTAAAATTACAACTAAAAGCAACATTTGAAGAGGAAATTTCTGAAGGTTTATTTTAAATCCCTTTTCTACTATATTTTTAATTGAGAACATGAAAGACAATGATTATTTTTCTGACATTAAAACAAGAAGTCTATCATACTATTTCTTCTCTCAATATTCCCTTGCTTACAGGAAGACAGAGAGATTTAAATGGGCTGTTATGTTTCTTGTTCTCCTTTGTATTCCTTCAGCAATTGTATTCCTTCATATGATCTCAGTAATCATTATAAGTAGTAGATACTGGATAACAGTAGCTGTCTGAGGGAAGACTAATGCTTAAGCAAGATCCAAAGACCACTGGTGTTCTGTATGAAATGGTATACTCCAAACTATGCAATCTGATTGGCTAAAAGACAAAGCATTGGATTGGTTCATTAGGAACCAATCCAAAAGGGCCGCTGAAAGGCGGCAAAGTTAAATAGCTGCCATTGGCTACAAGCCAGCAGGCAAGCCTGTATAGAAAGGCTGCCATGGCTTCAGCCAAACTGTTCCATTACTGTTGCTAGCTTCAATAAAGACTTTGTTTGTTGGAACCCGGTCTACCTCGCGTTTTTCCGGACAGAACAATTGGAGTACAGGGCACTCATTTGCTTCAGTCCTATGACACTTTCATTGTAGGTGTCCTATATGATCCTTGACTGGCTGGGATCAGATAGATCAGGGGTTCCCAACCTTAACAGCTTGACAGCCTTTCAGGAGGGAGTGGAACAAGCTTGCCATTTGCACAAGTCAAGCTGCGCTCACACAAGTTGAGTAGCCTGACGCTCACACAAGTTGAATTGTGCATGTGCGTGCACATGCACCGACCAGCCACTTGTGTGGTTTGATTCCAAACCGGCCAGGGTCCAGAGATGCATGGTGGGCTGGGGGTTGAAGACCCTTGATATAGATATCTAAAGAAACACCTGCCTGCAGGGAGAGCAAGCATAGATAAATAGCAGATGAGAAAAAGAGGTATATGGAAAATTTAAATTTTACAATGATCACCATCTTGATTAAAAGGGAAAAAAAAAACCTCTCCTGAAGTTCCAAAAAACATTGGGAACAAAAAAGTCTTCTATTCAGTACAGTCATAACTCTCTGAGTCTCATCTCTTTTTCGGTCATGAACTTATTTTCTTAGACTTAGTATCATGATTTTTAATAGGAAAATAAAATATTGCTTTTCATGAATGTTATAAAGACTACAATAGAAAATATCAGAATATTTTCAATGTTTAAAGTGCTAAACATTATTTCAATTTTTTTAAAATAAAATGCACATAATGGAGAGATGAGATGGTAGTAAGAATTGTGTTATTTTGAGCATTGGAAAGTCGTTTCTTTATTCGTCCCTCTCTCGTTTTCTCTCTCTCTCTCTTTTACTCTTACAGACCCCTGCTGTTGTTTATTTATTTATTTATTATCTATTACATTTTTGAACCTCTGATTCCCCTCACAAAAGTACTCTGGAGACCAAGCAATTTTAGATAATATATTTTAATTTTTTTTAAAGTTACATTTATAAGCCCTGAGATTTATAGTCCTAGGATAACTAATTAAAACTTTTCATTAGTTAGGGTGAATAATATTATTAGGTCGAAATTGTTTTCAAAGGTTTTGATCAGAGATGCTCATAAAGTTTAGTTGCATTCAGGAACCAATTACAGTTAGAAAATAAATTATGTTTATGTACCCCAAATAAACACTTTATTCAGTAGGATACAGGGATCCATTACTGTTAGATGCCTTTTAATTAGTTTATACATTTGAATAATATATTTTTTACAAGAATTGTGTATATTTTAATAGTAGTGCACATATTATTGTATAAAACCCCATTTTATAAAAATCTTATTAATTTATTGTTATTATGGAAAACATAACATCTTAAATACATATACATACCCTTTACATGTATGATTTCAACATACTTGTGAGAAACATGATTTTTTTTAAAAAAAATCATTTTTGTTCACATTATGAAAAAAAAGTAATGGAAGAAAGCTATAGCCACAGAAGTTGACCATACTTCAAAGAAGAGTCTATGTCCACAGAACACAGACTCTTAGTAACTGGCAGAAGTAGCAACCGGAGATATGAAGTGGAGAAAAGGCTGTAATACAAAGCAGAAATATCTTTTTTTTCTCCTGATTACAGTTTGTGACCTTTCACTGCCAGACAAGAAAAGTCAATGGGATAACTATGCAGGATTTTTCTAACAATAGCAGCCGGGACTGCTGGAATTGCTGTTGTCAATTGCCAAAATGTAGAGAAAATACATACATTCTTCATTTTATAATGTAATTCTTTTGTAAAAATCATTGGAGATAATCTAGTCTAATCTAGTCCCATTGTAGATAATCTACTATTACTGTATTCCAAATAGGTCCACGTGAACTCTCTGTTTATAAATGGAGATAGCCAAAAAGATTCCTTAAGGCACATAGGATTTAATGCAAGACACTGTGCAGAGCAACTTTTTTTTTTCTTTTAATGAAGACATTTACTTTTAGCTTTTGCAGCTTTTCTTGGCAAGAGGTGTTTTGTTTTACAGTTAGATAAGCATATTACATTCTCTGCCTGGCTGGCTGCAGCTTAAGTTTTAAAATGTATTACAATATGGACTTTGCTGAATATTACGCAGTTTGTGTGTTCTCTTCCTTTTTATTTATGCATTCTATAATAATCTATCATGCCTACTTTCTATTTAGAGAAAAGGGGCTAAAAAGGGGCCAGCATTCTGTCTCTCTGATAGACACTATGTCAGGCTATGGCATATAGAACTTGGTTTCCTCTGTATCTCTTCAGTTTGTGACAAGACACTATGAAAGATAAAAAAGATTTTGTCATGGCTGCTTCTTTCCAGATCCTTAGTAAAAAAATTTCTGGATTTCACTTCGCTCCACTTTAGGAGATTACAAATTCTCTCAAACAAATAAAACTTAAGCAGTACAGCATATCCAATCTACCACTTGCAAACATAAGTCTTTAGTAAAATCAACAACAAAGCATCAATAAGGTAATACAGTGATATCTCAGTGCTTGATTGTTTTGAAACTCATTGAATTTGGTACTTGATATATTTTGATTTGGAAATTTTGTCCTGCTACTTGTTGTTTGTTTGGTACTCAACATGCAAGTTAGAACTTGCTAGTTTTGATTGCCTTGTGACTTGCTATCCTTTCCAGCAGAAACAAAGGGTCACGGGTTAATCATGTGGTAGCATTTGCCTTGTGCACAACATCTAAGCTTCTTTGGTCATTTTGTGTATTTTTGTGCTTTTTTTTCATCATAGTCCTAAGAAAAGGAACAGTGATAGTACTCAGCAAAAAATATTACTTTGCATCACCATCAAGCAAAAAAAGAAACAATAGGCAAATGTGAGCATGATATTCACATTATTAATCTTGCGAGGGAATATAGTATGCCTGAAACAATGGTCTCCACCATCATTAAAAAAAAGAAGAAGTTATTTGACATGTCGTGCTCCTGCCCCAAAGCATAAGAATACTGGAATAACATTAGAACATGGTTGTGAGAAATTACTGGATTTCAAATATAATTTAAGCTGGAAAAGTTTTTGTTAGGGATCATCAGAGGAACATTTAAAAAAGAAATGGAATACCCCATAAAACACATTTTAACAATAGCAAGAATAACCTATGCTCAAAGTTGGAAACTTTAACAGCATGATCATAAAGAAAATTATGGATTGTTCAGAAATAGCAAAACTCACATTGGAATTATAAGAGAGGGAAGAGAAGGAATATTATACAGTCTTGAAAAAAATGGTATAATTGATTGGATGACAGGACAGCAAGAATAAAAAATAATATAAGCAAATAAATGTATATATAAATATCTAGGTAGATAGTTAACAAAAACTGGGAAAGTAGATGTCACAACATTGTAAAAATTGTATTTGTGTTGTTTTATTGTTTTATATTAGTGTTGTTTTTAATTATGTAAAATTCAATAAAAAGTTATTTTTAAAAAATAAAGAAGTGATAAAAGGAAAAAGGAGTTAAAGTAGCAATAAAGCAGTATTCCCAAAGACTTGAGGAAGTTGAAAAGCTGTTATTACACTGTATGTCAAGCTTTTGGAATATAAACTGGGACCATGTGATAAGAGTGTTGATGTTTGCCTCATTTTCCAGTACCATTATAACTGGCCCTCACTGAATCCCTTCTAATATGTCAAAGTCCTTTTGTAACTGTGGTGCCCATAATTATGCACAATATTTCAAATGTGTTTTCCAACCTATACAGATTAGACTACAATCTCATTCTGTCAACCTGTGTATTGGTAAGAACTTCTAATTTTCTATCACCTATTGACTAATCTGATATGCCCATCAAAGCCATAAACTAGGTCATTGATAATAAAAGATTGAATAAAACAAGGTCCAAGAGAAAATAATGCACTTCATTTTCTTCAACTTAATCCAGTTGTTCAGTTAACTTTTTTCTGCAGCTATTTCTTGAATAGTACATTTTAAGACTACAATCTCATTTTAAACTTTTACCAGTATTTTAGTTCCAAACAAAAAAAACTATCATATGGTATATGTATTATTCAAATGTCTCTGGAGGTTTTCATTTTTTTCCACATCACCACTTAAAATGTACACTTTGTTCTCAAAGAAATCTTTACTTTAACAAGGACAAATATCTCAACTAGACTGAGAAGTCAGCAACTCCAACAAACTCCAATATGGTTACTCTTCTGTTATTTATTTAAAATTCAATTTAATTAGAGGTAGTCATCAACTTACCTTGGTTCATTTAGTGACCACTCAAAGTTACCAAGACACTGAAAAAGTGACATGACCATTTTTAGAGGTATACAACCTTTGTAGCATTTCCATGATCATGTGATCAAAATTCAGATGCTTGGCAACTAGTTCATACTTATGACCATTGCTGTGTCTCAAGCAATGTGATCACTTTTTGCAGCCTTTTTACAATCAGTCAAAAGGGGAAGCTAGATTCACTTAACAACTAACTTAATTACTAACTTAATTACAATGATTCACTTAACAACTGTGGCAAGAACAGTTGTAAAATGGGGCAGAACTCATTTAACAAAAGCTAACTTAGCCACAGAAATTTTGAGCTCAATTGTGATCGTAAGTCGAGGACTACCTGATCTAGAGAGTGACCCTTTCTAAGCAGATGAGAGAGGGGGGGGGAGAGGGAGAGAGATATTAAACTGCTCGTATATTTTAGTTATTATAAATAAATTCCCAGTCCATTTTATAAAGAACAAGGAAAGCCAAAATTTTCTATTGGAAACTCAGGTGAAACTGAATGGATTTTGTCATTAGCATTAATAGAATTTACTTGGTGTTCTGTATAACTTGGAAGGTTCCAAGTAGTCTTTTCTGATTGGCCAGAGAGACTAGTAGTGGATTGGTTCATTACCGAAACCAAGGAGCTGCTCAAAGGCGGAAAAGTTAAAACAATGTCATTGGCTACAAGCTGGCAGGCAAGCCTCTATAAAAAGGGCTGCCGTGGCTTGAGCCAATGTTTCGTTACTGTTTGCTGTGAACTANAAGGGCTGCCGTGGCTTGAGCCAATGTTCCGTTACTGTTGCTGTTAACTAATAAAGAGTTATTTGTTGGAACCCGGTATACCGTGCAACTTTTCTGGACGGAACAGAAATATTTATTAAATATATTCAGTCAACAAAAACTACTGTCCTTTTATTTTATTACTGTATTATTTCTTGTTATCTTTGCACTAAATTTGCTGCATCCAAATTATAAGGCCAATATGTGTCCCAGAGTCATTAGAAATCAGGAAGTACATAAATTTAATATATATTTTATTATGGTTGGTTTGCAGTCAGCCAGATGTTTAGAATGGAGTTGGCATTTTGATCCACCTATCCTTTCCTAGGACTTAGAATAGGCAGGTGTTGTTTGATGGTGTTAAAAGGTATCATTATAAGTTGTACCAAGTAAAGCAGCCTTTTGCGGTTGATTGGTAGTGATTTTGTCAATGCCCGTGATGTTCAAGTAGTTCTCCAGACATTTGGAGCACATTACTACTGGTACTATCTGTTGGGGGGTTGCCTCAGTAGTTCTATTTTGTCTTCTGTGTTTTTCTCTTGTTTTTTTCTCTTCTCTTCTGCTGTCTCCAGAACGTACTAAAGTCCAGATTTTTTTTTTGTCTTAAGTATTGACAATTGTTATGTCTCAGGTATTATGTGGCAGTTGTTTATCTGTCTGAATTCTAATCCAGAGCACTTTAGCTTATTAATTTTCTATTACTTTGGTCCCATCAGTTATTATCTGCAATAAATCTTGCAGCAGCTAACTAGGTGGTCTATTTGTTCAGTTTCTTTGCAGACACAGTATTTCTTATGGGTTGATATTGCGCAGCCAGAATTAGGTCCTCTTTTTAAAATTTCCCAGCTTTTAACTATTACCAGGTCTTCTTGTTATTTACTATGCCTGCTTTTTTTAATGTACTGGCCATGTATTACTTTCACTTGCCATATCTCTTTTCTTTCTTTATTTGGTATTTCAGTAAACTTTCCTGGTATGCTAGCTTCAGTGTATCTTCTTCATTTTCCTTCAGATATCCTTCCAATGCCACTTCCCCCCAGAAGCAGATATATTATAATTTATGACTAAAAGCAATGAAAAATAAACCACAATAAACCAAATATATATAAAAGTAAACCAAATATACTGAATGTATTGAAATTTCATAGGAAGGTTAAAAATAAACATTTGTTAACTTATCTACTTCTGACTACATAAAACTATATCATTCATCTTTTGGAAAGAATCTAATTATTTTAAGACAAATTATATAAAACAAGTTTTATAAAAGTAGTTTCATTTCCAACTCTACATCCTGTTTTACTCATGAATAGTAAGAACATCCACCACCCAGTTGTTTTTACTAACAGGTTTATGGAAACAGATAATATTCACACAGAAGAAGTGAAGAAACATGGTCCAAGTTATATGTGGATTTTTAGCATCCTTTATGAGATGTGATATAGCTGAATCTTTCCAACACTCATATTTTATTTTTGTTTTTTGCTTTGCTCAGCAGAAGGAAGTATATGATTTTTTTTGTGTTTTGTCTTTTACAATTAAGAGACAATGTAAAAAAAATGTTACATGGAAAAGTAAAATACATTAAGATGTTTCTTAAAGTGTAAGTTGGAATCCAAAAGTCAAAAAAGTAAATGGCAGTCACATCTATGCAAACAATGCTCTGTCCCTTTTACTTGGACATCTTGCACAGAAACCACATAAAAAAAGAAACAACTACCAACTTAATTTTTTTGCCATCCTGAGAAACCGTGATATGAATCTTCATCAAAGGAGATGGGCAATTCAGAAATGCAAATAATAAATAAACAAACAAATAAAACAAACCACAAATAATGTTGAAAAAGGCTTAACATTTTGTGAGACATGACACACATAAAAAAGAACCAGAGCTTGTGTCACAATGACTTTTCATCATTTGCACTACCTTGACATTGACACACAAACAGTGGTTCAGTCTGTAAATTATCAAACCATTCCATTAATTCTTCATACATGTCAAGTTTTCTTATGCTCTTACAAAGGGAAAAGAATTATGCATGGAGCTAAAAATGCCAAATGTAGAGTTTTAGAAATGTGGGAGCAGATAGTGTTCAGTATCTAACTTTAATTAAGAAAGCATGACCATTTCAGGAAGTGGTTTCCCTTTGCTTTAGTTATTAGTTACTTCAGTAAGGCCTCTGATTGTGCCGATCATGCCAGAATGTGGAATACATTAAAAAATAATGGTGTGCCAAAAAACTCAATTGTTCTTTATATTTGTTTATTATTTACAATGGACCAGAAGCTACTTAAGATCTGAATTTAGAGAAAGAGATGGCTCAATCCCCGTATCTGCTTCAGTTAGAGAGAGCACATATTAATGAGATTAATAAGAGGGGAAAGATGTAGCTACCAATATTAAAATAGAAAATTAATACATGAACTATTGACGAGATGCAGAATCCCAGTGTTTCTTATAGGAGCACAGCTTGTGCTGGAAATCATTTCTAAAAGTTCTGTTGCATGCCCTTAAGGCAGAATTGAAACAACTTTTTTTTAACATTTCTCTGCCATTCCCTCTACTAAGATTCACATGTCGATAAAAGACTTACATTTGAAGCAAAATGCTACAATAAAAAAGTCCACAGTACACAATTTGTATCACCTTGATCCACCATGGCTGCCATAGATTCTGCTCATTTCGCAAAACAAAAAAGTTGGAAATTGCTTTAAGAATTATATGCTTTCGGTTCTTCTATTCAGGGCAAGAATATCTGGAAAAACAGAATGAGAAAGAGACACAGATGTGTGATGTTTATTTTGAGAACAAATTTACACGAATAGTTTACACAAAAACTATTCATGTAAACATTTGTTTTGAGAACAAATTTACACGAAATAGTTACACGAAACAGATTTTCCAAAGGGGGGGGGATAGCTCCAATAATACTTTATCAATTCCTCAGATCAATACTGGTGAATGCAATCTCTTGAGAACTTTCCAAAGAATTTCAACAATTGGGTTTTATTTTCCATATCTGCTTTGTTTCCATCCTTTTTCCATGATAAATCTATCCATCATATCTAGAGCCCTTTCCGGTTGGTCATAAGGCAAAATGTGTCCTCCTCCTCGAACAATGACCTATGGAATTATATATTAAAAAAAAAAAACAAATTAGAACTATCCAGAGGAATGGGTGGAAAAATGCTCCAGGACATATTAAATAGTATTATCTAATGGAACTATATTCTATAATCTTAGTCACTCCCTATTATCTGATCTTGTATAACAACTTGTACATGGAAAGCAGATAATCAAACAATCACCTACAGATCCAACAATTTATGTTAGAAATATCCATAATAAGCTTCAAGGCTGCTCTTGAGAGTTCTGGAAACGTCAGATAGTATAGAATACAGTTGCACAGACTATTAGCTATTCAGCGCATATAACATCATTGCTTCAAGAACTGCACTGGTTGCCAGTGTATTTCCAATACAATTCAAGGCGCTGGATGTAACCTTTAAAGCTCTCTATGACTTGGGAAAAGGTTGCCTAAGGAACCTAGAATCCCAGTTGATTCTACCTGTCCAATTGGAATTGGCAGGATAGAAGCCTCTGACTCCCAGCAGTCAAGACAGATCAGCTTAAGGAAAGATGTGTCTTTTCTGCCACAGTTCTTGCTCTATGGAACATCCTCCCTCCTGAGATTAGGATATTGGTCTTTTGCAAGGCCTTGAAAACTTAGCTATGTGACTGGTTTGTATGTAAAGAAATTTGTTTCCTGAATGCATAACAGATTACAATATCCCTTGGTTATTTTTTGTATTGGATTTTAACTATTTTAATTATTTTTATGATCATTGTCCAAAATTGCTGGTTTGAGATGGGAAATTATACAAATTAAACAAATGCAAGAGAGATAAGCAGCATAAAAATTTAATGAATGAATGAGCTACAAAGCTATCATTAGTTGCATTAGTAGTACTTTAATTTAATACTACCAGTGCTGTTGAATTAGTAGTTTTTGTATTAGTAATTGCTTGGTTCAATGTACAATGTAGAGCCATAAACCACAGTTTATAAACAGACAAATCAAACTATAGCATATTCTAATGTGTGATTCTTGTGATACCTCAAGTTTATTTCCTCCTTTCAATTAAGATTGCATAACCATACATAAGCATATCAATTTAAAATGAGATTGGTATAAGGAAAAATGGAGACAATGAAAACGAACATTCCACAAGGAAGAAAACTTCAGGACTCACATGCAATCATTCATTTACTCATTCAGTAAGAGAACACTTATTTACTCTACACAAGTTCAAATCATCAGGACCAGATGAATTACATCCCAGAGTTCAGATGAATTACACCCTAGGGTTCTGGCAGATGTGATCTCATAACCACTGCACCACTGATCCTGGAGCACTGGCAATCTACTAGGGAACTGAAAAAAGAACTAGTACAATTCGTAACTTCAAAAAAGGTAAAAATATGGATCTAGGAAATTACTAATCAATCAGCCTGACATCAATACCTGGAAAGATCCTGCAAAAGATAATCAAGCAACAAATCTGCAAACACTAAAACCTAATATGGGCTTGTCAAAAATAAATCATGCCCGACAAATCTTATTTCATTCCTTGACAATGTGACTAAATTAGCAGACCAGACAAATGCTGTAGACGTAATTTATTTAGGCTTCAGTAAATCATTTGACAAAATGGACCACAATCTACTTCTTGGTAAGCTAAATTTTTTTGGGATAAACAGCATCACCACCAGATGGATTTGTAGATGGCTGATTAACCACACTCAACGTATAGTCCTTAATGGAAGCAAGTATGCAGTAGGATACTCTGAGAATTATGTGTTAGGCTCAGGACTCTTCAATGTCTTCATAATTGATTTAAATGGGGGAATAGAAGGGTAACTTGCCAAATTTGCCAAAGAGAGCAACCTGGTGGGAATTGTCAACACTTTAGAAGATAGATTTAAGATCCAGAAGGATCTTGACCCTATATTGGGTTCTAAACAACAAAATGAAATCCAACAATGAGAAAAGTGAATTATACTTTTATACTTCGACAAGAAAAAACAAATGCACAGATGTAGAATAGGTGGTACCTAGCTCAATAGTGGTAACTGTGAGAGGATTGGGATTCCTAATGGACAATCAAATATGTCCCAGCAGCATGCTGCAGCCACCAAAAAACTCAATGCAGTCCTAGGCTCCATTAACAGAGAGATAGAATCAAGATCATGTGAAATGTTACTACCACTTTATAATGCCACACTTGGTAAGACCACACTTGGAATATTGCATTCAATTTTGGTTAAAATAACACACATACACATAATACACACACAAAGTTGAGATTTTAGAGAAGAGCAACAAAGATGATTAGAGGACTGAAGGCTAAACATGAAGAATGGTAGAAACTAGATATGCTTAGTGTAATGAAAAGCATGATAGCAGTATTACAATACCTAAGGGGCTTTACCTCTAATCCTTCAAGACCACCCTTTTATTCTGCAATTCATGGACAACTATGAGAAGATAATGCTAAACATCTTACAAAACCCTGCAATGTCATTCTGGCTTTGATGGATCTGCAAAGCTAAAGTTCAACAGACATGTATACACTTTTTTGAAAAAAAAAAAAGACTAGACAGATTTTTTTTTTCTGTGTCCAGAATTAGAGAAAGAGTAGAAAAAGAAAAAAACTAACAAGATTCAATTCCAAATAATATTTATGAACAAGCAGATAGAACTTAGAGCCTTTGCTTACATTTACCCAGTTCTTCTCTGACTGTGGTGTTTAAAGAAAAAGAAGGCAACAGCTGTAACATTTCAGTGTGCTTTCTAATCATTCAGCTTCAAGAAAACAAAAGTATTTGAATGCCAGTGTTCCATGCGCCTACATCTTTTTGACACATGTCCCTGTATCCTGAATATAACCCCACTTAGTTTATAGACTGATTTGGATAAAATGAAAATTATTTACTCCTAAGGCATATCATATGACACCTCTAAATAAACTTTTTTCCAGACTTTTCCAGACTTGGCCTAGAAAGAGACAATACATTTGAATTAAAAGATTGTGTGAACAAATACCATATTTATTCTCTCTTTTTCTCTCTCTCTGTCTCACACACAGAGAGACAAAGACACACACATCATTCTAGCTGTGAAATTATTAAATGAAATAGCAATGTGTCTGGTAAGGACCTGAAGGTCTATGAGAGTTCTTACACAAACAGAAAAATATTGTGAGATTGCTGGACTTGAAAATTGGAGGAATAAAGGAAAAACTAAGAGATACATAAGAAAAGAGAAACTATATTGAGCAAACATGCGCTTTTACGTTACTAAAATTATGATTACATTTTTATTAATAAATCAATTTTAAAGCAAACTCCAATAAGACTTGGATTGTTCCTTTGGCTTGCTTAACAAAGTAACTTATTTGAAACCATGACTTAGCTATGAATTGTCTGAAGCAGAATGGAATCATGGATTATTCCTTCTTCCAAATGCACAGAAGGAGAACATGTGTGACCCAGCCATTTGCATGGACTCTGTGCAAACTATAATGAACAATAAAGCACTATTTTTTTTAAATAGTGGAATGTTAAAAGAAAACAGCATTTTAATTCAAGGAGGTATAGAGAGGCTCTTTATATGCTTTTTAGTTGCTCTTATCATAGGTGTATTTTATTAACTACCAATCTCAGGCCAATATTAACATCTATTTTGTGACTTTTTTATAATAAATAAAAAATGATTTTAAGTGGAGTTTTGATTGCTTTTAATGCATTCAGTATGGCTAATTCAATAAACTATTTTATTGCAGTGAAATGGAATACATCCTTATTTACTTTATATAGAACCAATGTAAGCTAGCACATTTTTTATATTAAGGTCATGAGACAAGAATTTTTTTCAAAGCTTAAGGTTCTTAGTAGAAATTAATAGTAAACATTTCCTTATGAAACAGCAAAGCCATTGTATTTTAAACTTAGCTGAAAAAATACAAATTAGAATCTTTGTATTTGTTTTGATATTAGGACTGCGTTAACCATACTTAAGTGTCTGAAGAATCCCAAAACAGTAAAATATGTTTGTAAGGATTTGTATTGCTGATTGAAAATGTAATTGTTTGTGAAAAGCCAATGCAGAATAATAGCCTGTTTGTAGCTTTTCATGAAGGGACGAAGTAAGTCTCACAGGCATATCACATTTTTATCAAGAGTTAACAGTAGTAATTCTGATCAATTGTCCACCCTAAGAAATAAGAATAGAAAGAAGATTTGGGAAAATAAATTCTTGCTGCCCTTCATATCATTAACAAGTTTTGGATGGAGAAGAGTGCGTATATGACAGTCAGCTTGGTCTGGCGTTTAAGGAACCAAGATAGAAAGCAAGAGACCATGATTCCTGCCTGAGCCAGGAAAGCAAGCTGGATGACCTTGGGCCAATCACTTTTTCTCAGTCCAAATCACCTGCCAAAGTTTTTTTGAAGAAAATAAGAGGAGAAATTTGAATATATATATATATATATATATATGCTGTTTAGCTTCCTTCGGGTATTATCCCACGTCATTGTAGTTCTGTTAAAGT
>BHFT01049162.1:0-42110 GCA_004320025.1 Laticauda laticaudata | reverse complement strand
GTATTTCTGTTGCCTTGTGAATTAATAAATATGGTTTGCTGTTTGGAACCTGGTCTCACGCTGCTTCTTTTCCAGATGGAACACTGGCGACGAAGGTGGGATTTTCATAGAAGGGTGTGAGACTGAAGCATGCGGCAATTGAATCCGAGCGAGAGAGAAGGCTGGTAACAACGCACTGCCGCACCATTCAATCCTGATGATGGAGGAATTGGGAATCCTATTATCGATTGCTTTCTTATGTTTTTGAAAGGCAACGAAATTGAGGAAATCTCGGACCAAGAAAGAGGGCTGTCCTTCCTTACACCACTGCGGCACAGCTGTTTTAAAATGGCGAAGGTGCTGGGAAACCCAGATAATGTCCAAACAAGATTAACTTGGTTGCCGATCTCTATAGAATCCTCCACTACGCACCAGTAATGGTCGTCGAAATCACTAAATATATAAATAGAGGCACGGAATTCGACAAGAGGGACCAGAAGGAAGGTGAAATGGTCCGTGAGATTATCTGTTGCAGCTTTGAGACACATCGAATACGGAACAAGAGCCCAAGCCGCAGCAGCCCTTTTTATAGCGGCTTGCCTGCGGCTTGTGGCCAATAACACTGTTTTGACTGTTCCCGCTGTTTGGTGGGCTTCCCACATTGGTTCTTAAATAACCATTCCTCGAGTGGCCTTTTTGGCCAATCAGAAGGGGGAACTTGGAACTTACCAAGTTCCATACAGAACAGACATGATAATTACAAAGATTTAATTTCCAACAGTGAATAGGATTCTGATTTTGATCCAGATCACAAAGTAAATTGCATAGATATTGAACTCCACTAGAAAGAGACTTTATTTTGCCTTCCCTGATTAATTGTTCCAGTGTTGCACTGAAACGGAGACCATTTCAACATATGAATTCCTCATAATTGCATTTAATACTTAAAACATTAAAACAGTCTCTGAGATAATTCCTGAAACTCTGAATCTCTTAAAATATGTCCACTAAAGCTTAATTTGAACATGAAAATGAATATGTTTTCATTAAGATCACTTTTCATCCTGATTAGACCAATGAATTCTTTTTTAAAAATTGATTCTCTTTTACTCTTGTCATTATTGTAGCCTCTTTCATCATTACAAAATTTGCTGTAAACAATAGCATGTTTCGAAGTCTTATTCTGGATCTGTTGACTTTGTTGGTTCTCAGGACTGAGAAGATTCTTAGAAGTTGTCAATCTCTATTGATTAATTGGTCCTTTAGGCACATTAGTCTGATTTCTTATGGAATCTCTAAATGTATCTTGGTATTTTCCATATGGGTAAAGCTTAAGGACACAAGAATTTTCTGATTTTCGTCCACTGAGAAGCAAACATTTTAAAATAAAAGATTAATACCAATTCTTATCTGAAGTTATAACAGATATTATGGAAAACTAAACCATTTGCTGCGCAAACACACAAAACTTTTAAATAATATTTATAATTATATTTATTTCAAATTTTCCAGCCTGGTTTTTGTCTGTTAGTTTTCTTTTGTTAAAGCTGCACCACTAGTGCCTGAAGGTATTTTAAAATGTCAGCTTTCACTTTATGATAGAAACTGAGGGCTCTGAATAGATGTGATGCAGTTTAAAAGCCATTATTAAATACTTGCTTTGCCCTGTTCAATGCTTTAAATTAAACAAGTGGCATTGTTCCCATTTATATTTCCGGGAAGTCGCAATCTGCACAGTGATTGCACTAACATTTTTATTTAATTACAATTATTGATTTTTTAAATATTTTGCCAAGTTTTTAGAGCTCTGAAATAATAAAAATGCAAAACAAAAATACCAAAGCACTATGTGACAGTGTCACTATGTGACACACTATGTGTCTGTACTCAGACCTCAAATTAAAAGTCTTAATACAAAGAGAAATGAGAATGAAGTAATTTTTTTTTTCAATGAATTGTTTATGGGAAGTTTCTCCACAATCGGGATTGTGAACTCTCCTTTCCATTTCCCTGTTTCTATACTTGCCAAACTCTTCAATTTGAAAAGCAGCTGCTCATTGTTACAGGAAGGACTTCACTGTTCTATCTTGAAGGATGAAGAACAGTCTGTTCTCTATCCCAGCGAATATATCTTTGGAATGCATTCCTTGATATGCTATTTAGTGCTATTATCTAGTCTATGAAACTGAAAAGATTATATACTATTGCTACAACTACCTGGAAGTTAGAGAATTCAACCACTCCCTTATTTTTAAATAGGATTGCATGAGTATTATCCAATTAATCTGAAAGAGCTTCAGGGTGCTTAAGATTTCTCCTAGATCCACAGCTTAATTTCTTAAAAAACAACAACAGAAATGGCCTCTCCCTATTGTGACAATGTCACGAGTCCTACTATAAAATTATCAGAAATGGAAGCTTCTATAGTTCTTGAACCAAACTGTTCTACAGATAGCACTGCTATAAATTCAGAGGCGCGCTTTGCTAATTGGTGTGACATATATATACTATTCCACATTTAAGCCTAGTTCCCCCCTGCCATGTTTCTACACACCATATTTTCCACATTAAAACATAATATTTCCTTGCAGGAAGCTGTTCCTGATGATTTTGAATGCCCTTGCTTGCACTTTTAATGGCTGTTATATCCTTTTTAAACTGCAGCAAGCAGAACAATATACAGAATTGCACATACAGATATTTTCTAGATCCTTGTCTCCCTTTCCAAAATATCTGCTCAAGATCAAAGATTCGTGGATGGGCTGAATTCAATCACTGCATCAACCATAATGAGCAAGCCATTCTGTTTTGTAAATCATGGATTGTGACTGCATATTTACAAACTCAGCCAGTTATGGTTTGCTCAGTACCATGATTTGTTAGCCAACATTTTAAAGTTTCTGTTTGAATTCATGTACAGGAGCTCACATTTTCTATGACCTCTAGAGAGGAAGAAAAGAAGGCTCCAAAACATGTTGCAACTTATAAAAGGAATCTTCTTTATAAACTTAGCATTTAAGAAAAGGTGTTCAGCATTAAAGGTTAACCCAGAGTCAAATCACTGCCAAAGGTAATTATGAGCCAGTATTGTATATTTTAGTTGATGATAGTTGATCAAAAAAAATCTAACTTCATGACCACAACAACCATTACTGTTTGGTGATCCCTACCACAAATCTTTCCACATCACAGGGATTGAAGAATTCTACTATTGTAACACTGTAACCCAAACAGCTTACATTCTCCCAGCTCTTTGATCCATAGGTGAATACAGGTTTACCAGGTAACTTGTTCAGCTCCTTGTACTTACAGCTTCAAACTCTGGAATGGCTTAACTGCAGTAAGAGTATTTAGAAACATGAGGTAATAGCTGTCTGTCTTAACTATTAACAGCAGACCCAGCCTTAAATACTAGAAAGATGTTCAAATCCTTTTAGTGTGACCTTTGCTGACAATTATCCAGAATGTTTACCAGATGATTTGAGCAGAGATGGGGCAGGAGTTGGAGTACAGTACTGCAGGCTACTTCTCCTGACTGCCGATTGCCTGCAATTTGGCAGTTGAAATCTCAGCAGGCTCAAGGTTGATTCAGCCTTCCATCCTTTTGAGGTGAATAAAATGAGGACCTTTGACCCCCCTTTGCCATTCAGTTAATCCTTTCCACTTCTCCCAACTGTCAACTCTCAACCATATTTCCTCAATCCATTCTTCCACTAACTAATCTCATATACAAACAATTACCTTTTCTTACCACTTCACACCTGACCTTAAACCTTATCAATGGCCATGTTATTTTTCATTAATGGAATAACCTGATTGACAATGTCATACAATACAAGAAAACAACTTAGAATTGTTAACCAGTTGAATCTATTTAATGTTGCAGTCATATCTTTAAAATAAATCCAGAAATGCTTCAGATCAGACACCAAATGTTTTGTTTATCTTCATTCTCACACCTACAAAACAGTATCTTGCAACAGCAATTCTGATTAATACCGTATTTACACAAAAATCAAGAAATACAGGAACATAATTAACAGTGGCTTGAACAGCACTATATAATCCATTAAATACTTGTATACACACGATCACTCAACTTTTCTGCTCATTTAAAGAAGATCTTTCTATTCCAAGGTTCTATCAAGATGCGAAAAACAACAAAAGTTCATCAATCATGTTGTGTCCTTAGCATGTGTTCCTCTCACACTGTCCAAAGATCTAAACATATTCAAGCTGAACCCTTTTCACAACTGAAATGGCAAGTAAACAAGTCCTTTGTCAACTTCAACAGTAATGGTACTATACTGTTGTACTTTCATTTTAGATTTTAGTGGAAGATTTAAAAAAAATATTTTTTTATTTTTGCCTGAAAATGGATCTAAATGCTCCAGTTCCTATCAATTTATATTTCATATTCAGTTCCTGCTATAAAACATCATTTTATAAATAAACACACTTGTAAGTGGATCATAAGCTTCCTAATTCCTTCCCTCAAAATGATGCTATAGGGCACTGCACACCAGAACAACTAGACACAAAAACAGTTTTTCCCAAACGTTATCACTCGGCTAAACAAATAATTCCCTCAACAGTGTCCAACTATTTACAAAGTCTGCACAACTATTACTATTAACCTTCTCATCACTCCTTATCACCCGCCCCGCTTGTGACTGTATGACTGTAACATTGTCGCTTATATCCTTATGATTTATATTAACTGTTTCCTAGCATGATTTGATTGCTTATTGTACCCTATGACTTTTATTAAGTGTTGGACCTTATTATTCTTGATTCTTGATGAATATATCTTTTCTTTTGTTTTTTTTTCAAGTTTTATGTTTTGTTTTGTTTTTTTAAAAAGAAACATGAACAAAAAACATAAAAATCAAACTTTCTTCCATATGTATACAAACAGTGTGTCGGTTGGTTTACAAATTATTTTGTGCATGCATTTCTTAGTTTTCGATTACAATTAGATTGCAGAAGAATTCATATTATCAATCAAAAAATTAAGTACCTTAATATATCTTTTCTTTTATGTATACTGAGAGCATTTGCACCAAGACAAATTCCTTGTGTGTCCAATCACACTTGGCCAATAAAGAATTCTATTCTATTCTTCTTAATTTACCTTCAATAGCTAACATCTTACTGTACAGATGATCCTCAATGGACAACTACAGTTTAGCCTATAATGCAGTCATAAAGCATGTCATCACGTGACCATGCCTGATTTTATGACTATTTTTAGTGCTATTGTTAAGCAAATCCAGCTTCCCCAATTGACCATTGCTTGCAAACATGTGACCGAAGGATACTGCTACTGGTTGTAATTGTGAGTCAGCTGCCACACACCCAAATTGTGATAATCTGACTCTAGGGGTGGTATAATGGTCCTAAGCGTGAGGACCGGTCATAAATAACTTTTTCCAAGGCCATCATACCTGTAGATTCTTCCCATCAATAGAAAGATTACTAGTATGACTTAGGGATATAGATAAATGTAATAATTAGTAAAAGGTAAATGAATATATTGAGTTTCAAACTGGTGTTCTTCTTGGAACAACTACAATATTGTAGCCACAACATATATAAGGTCTAATTTATATAGGTAGTGTTTGATTTAACAACAGCTCATTTAGTGACCATTCAAAGGTACAATGGCACTGAAAAAAGTGACCTGTGGCCATTTTTTCACACTTATGATCACTGCAGCATCCCTATGATCATGTTATCAAAATTCAGATGCTTGGCAACAGACTCATATTTGTGGTGGTTTACGAGTGTCCTTGGGCCATGGGATCACTTTTTGTGATCTTCTGACAAGTAACTATTTTACTTAGCAACAGAAATTTTGGGCTCAATTGTGATTGCAAGTCAAGGTCTACCTGTATTTTAAATAGTACATTTTTATAAGGCTTACATTCTACCATCCCTGGCCATCTGTCCTCTATTGAAACTGGGCTTTTTTTAATGCTATTTCTGCTATTGCTCTTATCCCTGTGTATACAGTACTGACTATCCATACCCTTCTCACCCAGGAAAAGAATTCTAAGCTTTTAAAAAATAAGTCTTCCTTAGATTGAGTTCCATAGTTGATGGATTCATAGAGATGCCCACCTAGCTTCTTGGAATGTTTTGTCATTGCCTTCATCCAAGATATTTTTCAACTTCCCTGACTATTCGACAATTCAGGAATTTTCTGGTGGTCTCCCATTTAAGTAGTAATAAGATCCAAGCGAGATAAGTTAGAAGCTGCTGCCTTAGGCTTTTTAAATTTGATCATCTTTCAATAGTTTATTGATTGACTATAGCAAGATGGCCTGAATCTGATGTCTTCAGGGGTGAAATTCAAAATTTTCCTTTACCGGCTCTGTGGGTGTGGCTCAGTATACTTGGTATAATAGTAATAGCAACCAGGGGTGATTTTTTTACCTATTCAAATCATCCCTACCACCTCTCCCAAGGTGCGCTGAGGTGGTTAAATTTCACCCTTGCTATTCACCCTCCGATAACTATGCTTGAATTCACACAAGTCCATAAAAATCCACAGCATTAACATTCTGGTAATCCTGGGTTTGCATGCTGAGCCAACTTATTCATTTGAAATAATGAAATTCACAGCTTCTGCATGTTGCTCAAGAGATTCAGAGCAGTGAGGCAGAAATAGTTATAGAAAAAGATGAGGCTCTTAATATTCACATCCGCGGGAGAAATCTAGCATAGCTATCTAAATCCAAAGTCCAACGCTGCAAGTTATAAAAACAGCATCCTGAAACAGAAGAATTAAAAAGCTTTATGCTAGGATCTTCCTTTGAAAGGAATCTTAGCACAGTGTTAACAAGAACTCCTCTTTCTTGTGATAATGTCCTCTGATTCAATTAAGGAATTTGCATTAATAATTACTCCCATGAAAAATCCACAATTCTTCTCCTGATCATTCCTGAAAGGAAACAAAAAAGGTTTATAATTACTGTAAAAAGAGGTCCCCAAACTTGGCAACTTTAAGACTTGTGGACTTCAATTTCCAGAATTCTAGGAGTTGGAAGTTTACAAATCTTAAAGTTGCCACGTTTGGAGACCTCTGCTGTAAAAGTTGAGGTGTCTACCCTCAAAAACTTACAAAGACAAATACAAAGCTTGGAGGAGCCAATATAAACATCTTTTATCCCCTGAAAGAAGGCAGTTATCAGTTTGGCAAGTCAAGAAGTATCCCTTTAAATTCCATTTGCTTCCAGGACTGGGTATTGATTGCACAGAAGGATAAGCTAGCATCATTTAGAAAGTTGTCTTACCAGCAAACTAGTATCAAACTAAGTCAAAATGACTGAATTGTTTGGCAAAAGGTCCTGTGCCAGTGGCCCCATCCATGTCTTCTCTCTTATATTACAGGAACTGGGTAGAATAGAATAGAATAGAATAGAATAGAATAGAATAGAATAGAATAACAGAGTTGGAAGGGACCTCGGAGGTCTTCTAGTCCAACCCCTGCTTAGGCAGGAAACCCTACACTACTTCAGACAAATGGTTATCCAATCTCTTCTTAAAAACTTCCACTGTTGGAACATTCACAAGTTCTGGACGTAACATGTTCCACTGATTAATTGTTCTAACTCCTTTCAGGAAATTACTCCTTTTAGAAAGTGCCAACGGTCCAAAAATAATACTTAAAGAATGCTGTTCTACAGGTAGTCCTTGACTTACAACCACAATTGAGCCCAGAATTTTTGTTGCAATGTGAGACATTTGTGAAGTGAGTTTTGCCCCATCTTACGAGTTTTCTGGCCACATTTGCATCAACTGCAGTTGTTCAATTAGTAACACAGTTTTTAATTGAATCTGGCTTCCCCCACTAACTTTGCTTCTCAGAAGGTCACACACAATCCCAGGACACTGAGACTGTCATAAATAAGAGGCAGTTTCCAAGTACCCAAATGTAAATCCCGTGACCATGGAGAGGCTGCAACAGTCATAATTGTAGAAAAATCATCATAGGTCACACTTTTCACTGCCATTGTAACTTTGAGCGGTCACTAAATGAACTGTTGTAAGTCAAGGACTGACTGTATTCGATAGTAACAGAATTCTATTATCGGTCACACTTGACTTGTTTAGTGACTCTTTAAAGTTACAATGACCCTGCAAAAGCGACTTATAACTGGCAATCAAACCCTCACTGTAGCATCCCCATGGTTGCATGATAAAAATTTGGTTCTTTGTCAACTAGCATGTATTTGAAACAGTTACAGCATCCTGGGGTCATGTGATCACCATTTGAGACTCTCCCAATTGGCTTCCAGCAAGTAGAGTCAAAGGGGGGAAAGCAAGATTCATTTAAGGAAGACCCGATTCACTTAACAACTGCAGTGATCCAATTAACAGCCCTGGCAACAGAGGTTGTCAAACCAGATATGACTAACTTAAGAACCGTGGTGGCGCAGTGGTTGGAATGCAGCATTGAAGCTAATTCTGCTGACTGCCCACTGCCAGGAGTTTGATCCCAACCGGCTGAAGGTTGACTCAGCCTTCATTGTCCCGAGGTCGGTAAAATGAGGAGCCAGATTTTAGGGGGCAATATGCTGACTCTGAAATCTGCTGAGACAGGGCTGGAAGGCACTGTAAAATGGTACATAAGTCTAAGTGCTATTGCTATTAACAATTAACTTACTTAATAATAGAAATTCTGGTCTCATTCATGGTCATAAGTCAAGAACTACCTGTACTAATTTCATGTTTGATGAAGCATATGAGAGTCAGTATGATATAGTTAAATGATATTTGATGTGATGAACTAGGACTCAGAAGATCACAGATTAAACTCGGTCACAGTAAATGATTGGGGCTTATTCTGGAGAAAGATTTGGGCTTGGAGGATGTGGGTTAAATAAGGGAATGGAAGACAATAATCTTTTTTTAGTCTAATATAGGCCATTTTCAGGGACTAGAAGGAATTTTAGAGGTCTGCATACAAATTTACCTCTTACTGAATTCCGCTTTCCTTTTCTACTCTTGGCCCCTCCCCCCAAATAAAGGAAAGAGATGAAAGCAATACAAACACACGTAAACAATTATACTGGATTGTTCAGGAGGACATAAGATTCAACTCTTTGCACCCTTTATGTAATAAGCATTTGCCATTGAAATAGGGTGGCAGAATCTTAAAGGGATACAAACTAATTGGTTTCGTAGTTTTATAATTAATAGTGACCTAACCCTACTTGAATTTTACTCCAATTGGATTTTCCCATGTATTTTACCAAGAAATATACATAAGCCAGTCTCAAAAAGTCAAGTGCTCACCCAAGCATTCAAATGCACTCTGAATGTGTTGGCGATGTTCATTTTGCTCTCCGACTGCATGGTGACCTAACCCTAACCCTCAGTGGGTTGCCCCCCCCCCCCCCCCCCCNCCCCCCCCCCCCCCCGGTGAGATTTTCCCATGTGTTTTGCCTGGAAATATAGATAAGGCAGGATCTAAAAGTTAGCACTCTCCTAAGCCTCCCTTATCTATGTTTCTTGGTAAAATACATGGGAAAAATCCCATTGGGGGGGAAAATAAACCATGTATTCAGAGAGCAAAACAGACATCACCAACAGATACAGAGTCTATGGGGCATGCTTAAGCAGGCCCTGACTTTTGGAACTCCCCTTATCTAACTTTCATAGTAAAATACATGGGAAAGTTCCTTAGGGGAAAAACTTCACTTAGAGTTAGGGTTAGGTCACCATGAATTCAGATACAAAAATGGACATCGCCAATGGATTCACAGTGCAGGGGTAGGCTTAGGAGGGTGCTGACTTTTCAAGCCTGCCTTATCTATGTTTCCTGGAAGAAATCATCCCATTGGGGCAAAATCCACTGAGGGTTAGTGTTAGGCTACCATGCATTCAGAGAGCAAAATTGACTTTACCCTAACCGTAAGTGTACTCCCACCCCCAAATGGGATTTTCTCATGTATTTTCCCACGAAAGGTAAATTAGGCAAGCTCCAAAAATCAATGCCCTCCAAAACATACCCATGAACTGCAAATCTTTAGTGATGTCCATTTTGCTGGATGAATGCATGGTGACCTAACCCTAAGTGGACTTTTCCTCAAGGGATTTTCCCATGCATTTTACTGGGAAACAGATAAGGAAGATTCGAAACGTAAGTGTTCTACTAAGCATACCCATGATCCCCTAATCCGCAGGCAATGTCCATTTTGTTCTCCAAATTAATAGTGACCAAACCCTCTTAAGTGGATTTTTCCCCAATGGGATTTTCCCATGTATTTTACCAGGAAATATAGATAAGCTTGTCTGGAAAAGTCAGCATCCACTTAAGCATATCCATGCTCTCCAAATCCTTTGACTATGTCCATTTTCCTCTATCAATTAATGGTGACTTAACCCTAAATAAATTTTTGCCAATGAGATTTTTGCATTGATTTTACATGGAAAGGCAGATAAGGCAGGCTCAAAAAGTCAGCATCCTCCTAAGCATACCCATCCTTGAAAATCTACTGGAGATCTCCATTTTTTAAATCTGTATTCATGGTGACCTAACCCTAAATGGATTTCCTCCCAATGGGATTTTCCCTAGTAATGTATTTTCCCTAGTAATATAGATAAGGCAGGCTAGAAAAGTCAGCACCTTCCTAAGCATATCCATGTGCTCTGATTCCATTGGTGGTACCCATTCTGCTCTCTGGATTCACGGAGATCTAATCCTAACCCTAAATGGATTTTCTCCCCAATTGGATTTTCCACCTTGTATTTTATTATTAAATTTAGATAAGCATACTGGAAATGTCACAGCCCTCCTAAGTATTTCTATGCTCTCCCAATCCATTGGCGAGGTTAGTTTTGCTATCCAAATGCATGGTGACCTTACCCCTAACCCTAAGTGTATTTTCCCCCAGTGGGATTTTCCCATATATTTTAAAAGGAAATGGAGATAAGGAGGCTCGAATAGTCAGGGGCCCCCTAACCATATCCATGCACTCTGAAAAATGTCCGTTGGAAACGGATGCGGAGTGCAGGGAATGCTGAGAAGGCACTGACTTTTCGAGCCTGCCTTATCTATGTTTCCTGGTAAAAGTCATGGGGAAATCCCATCGAGGGAAAATCTATTGGTATTAGGGCTTGGTCACCATGAATTTGGACATCACCAATGGATTCGGAATGCATGGGGATTCTTAGGGGTTGCTGAATTGTCAAACCTGACTTATATAAATGTGGAACAAGAACTACCTGTACTTCCTGCACTGTGAACTCTAATCTTGTTAATCTTGCATTCCAAGATACCATTTGCATGTTTGAAGCAATAGCATATTGTTGGTTTCTGTTTAATGTGTGGTTTATGAAGATATTGCCCTTTCACATCTACACTGCCAAGCCATTTTTTTCTCATCTTATGCTTTGTGCCATACATTTTTCTTTCTCTGATACAATTCTTGATATTTCTCCTGGATAAATTCTATCCTGTTCATTTTGACTCACTGTTTAGTCCTCTCTAATTTTTTATTTTTTCTTTCACCTAAAATATGAGCTACCTTTCCCAGCTTTGTGTCCTAAATTCCCTTTACTTCCTCATCCAAGTCACTGATGAAAATGCTGAAAAGCAGAGAGGACTCAGGGGAAAACCCTCTGGTGCTCCACCCCATGTTTCTATCCAAAATGGAGAGGAAAGAAATGGTGCCATTGATCTTTCAGTGTGGTCATTCAGCCATCAGTAAACTCATCTAAGTTCATTTAGCTAATATTTTATTATTCTATTAAGGAAAATAGGCAAGCTTGCCTTCAGAAGTTGTGGGTGCTCCATCACTGGAGGTTTTTAAGAAGAGACTGGACAGTCACTTGTCTGAAATGGGATAGGATCTCCTGTTTGAGCAGGAGCTGGACTAGAAGACCTCCAAGGTCCCTTCCAGCTCTATTCTGGATTCTGATTTCAACTATAATGAAGCATTTTGGACAAGAGTTTGCTGACATCTAAATACACAGTGTCAGCATTCCTCTGATAAACTAAATTGGTGACTGCATCAAATAAATTGCCAAGATTAACTTGACACAATTTGATGGGCACATAATTATGCTGGCTCCTGGGTTCATTGCAGCCTGCCTATCCATGTTCTCAGAAACTTGCTCTAGAATAACTACAGATATTGCCCAATACAGGTATCAACACCCCACTTTTCCCCTTCTTTGAAGAGGTATGGGGGATGAAAGACCTGGTTGGAACAAAACTCTTAATGGTCTCATTTAATTTTTTTCTTCTCTAATTGTCAGCACTATGTGAAATGTTACACAAGTAGTGAATAGTTTCTTCCATAATTAAGAGACCAGGAAGCAGGCATGTCTGGCTTTTAGGGAAATAATATATAAAGAGCAGATTCTTAAGCAAAGTGAGAGGGTGCTGTAGCTTATTGAGCATCGTTCATTTAGACTGGACATTTATGATTATAGTTGGAAGGAGAATAAACCATTGAAGACCAGCAAGAGGAAGTATCTGAGAGAAAGCTATGGAGTAGATTGGCTGGTGGAAAAGTCTGCTGAATTTCAAAATGCATTCACTTAAATTAGCTAAATTCTCTCTTACCCTCTTCCTCAACATGCATTTAGAGGACAAGGTTACCAGAGATCTGCTACTGTAATTGGATAGGTAACAAGAGAACGCCAAAGCTAAAGTTCCAACAAATTGAAAACATTAGAAGGAGTGGACTGAATTAATTTTATCTAATACTTAGAAAGGCAGTCTAGATACTGGGAAAACTGGTTTCCAGTTTTTGTTTTGTTGCTAAGCTCCTCCCTCTAGGTTGTATTTTTCTCCTGCAAGAGTGACATAGCTTAAAAAACATTTAATCAATAACAAATAGTAGTCTTAACTATGTATAAAAGCTCATTTGAGTTGCTATTTGTTTTGTATCATGCACTCCTGTTAACAAGCAACTCAAGAACAAATAATACATTCCATACATTGTTCTGTGTTCCTGACACGAAACAAAATTTCAGGGAAATTTTTACAATTTCTCTTTGAAAGAAAGAATATGAAGATCTTCACAATACTTTATAATATGTATTAATTTATAAAAGCATAGATTGAAAGAAGGTACTGTATATAGGCAGGCCATGCTAGTCCAAAGCAGCAATGTTCTCCCAACTGTCAGAAATGGTGCAGGGTCTCCTGCTTGGACAGGGGGTTGGACTAGAAGACCTCCAAGGTCCCTTCCAACGCTGTTAATCTTTTAAATCTGTTAAACTCCCCAGTAATGCAGTTTCCTCAAATTGATGAGAAGGGTGGGCCCATTAGAAACCACAACCAGTTTCCCGAGAAACGTCCAACTCTGCCTACTCCAGAACTGCCTCTAATAAAATTTAATGTGCATAAATTGGTCCTTTTATGACACTTTTATCTATAAGGCATCCTAATCCCTTTCTCTATCTAGACTTCACTTTCACTTAGTTAGTATAATAGAAGAATTTGTCTGTAGTGCTCTGGTTTAGGCAGTCTATAGTAAATAAACTATATAAATCATAGTTGGCACAAATAAAAGTAAAAGAAATTAAATCAAATTAATAAGTCATGTAGTACAGCAAAGTGAGTAATATTAATTGATCTCAGGTTCGACATTTAGCACAAAGTCAATCCCAAATTTGAATTCAAGAGATCTTCAATGTAACCATTGCTGTGAAAATATTTTAATTTCTTAGTAGGCAGTTCACAATCTGCAAAATAAACATAAGATTGTGATCCAGATTAAAGGAATATATTTGGAACAATTCTAGGGAATTAGGCTATATAAACTTATTTCCTTACTAAGACATTTTATGAAGTTCTGCTCTGTGTCAAATACATATTGGGAAAAATTAGTATTATTTACATATGGCATTAAGGTAATGACAAGTTTGATTTTTTCTAAATAAGACATGTTTCATAAGGATAGATATTTAGTTCACAAAATGGCTTTTGTATGTAAAAATCAAGAGGAAAAAAGAAATTGGACTGGGTTGAATTTCTTGGGAGATTTCTGATACTGCTGAATTATATTGGACCTGGCTCACAAAAGCTTTCATTCACTAACTGTATATTTAACTTTTGGATCTAAAAAAATCAGAATCTGGAATGATTTTTATTAAAAAAATCATAATTGCAACTTTGCATATTTTCAAGATTTTGAGCTGGAAATCATATTTAAATAGGGTCAATGCTCAAATATTATGATAGATATAAGAGTTCCATTGAACTAAACCTAAATCCCAGTGAATTTCACAAATACCTTCCTGAAATTTTCTTGGCAACTGTACAGAAGAGGTTTATCATTGTCTTCCTCCAAGATGTTTTTTGACCTCTGAATCCAGCCTATATCCCTGATACACCATAGAGGTCTTTTATCTACTACTAACAAGTATTAATAGGTAAGTGGTAGACATGATTCTGCTTAGCTTCTGAAGCTGGACAAAATGAACCAGGGTACTTGCAGAAGCATTTTTGCACATCACAGAGCATATTATACCAATAGCAACAATGCTGTTGCAAATGATATGTCTCAATAGAGGATTGCATAATTATTTCAGTACATAACATGTGAAATTCAATGAGATTTAGGTTTAGCTCAAAGGAAACTTTTTGTAACAACACTATGGTGTATGTATGCATGTATGTATATATGTATGTATGTATGTATGTATGTATGTATGTATGTATGTATGTTTGTTTTAGTTAAAATACATACATATATACATAAATGCTGATTGCATTATTCCCTATTGGGGTAAGCAACGTTATGTAAAGAAAGTAAAAAACAGAAAGTCCCAAAATGTCAAGCCATACGATAGAAAAAGAAAACATAATTAAATCCAGTTTATACCAACAGTTCAACATAGCTCTCCCCATATCTTCTATTCTTGCAAAACATTCTTACTCTGATCATGTCCGCATCCTCTATCATTATGTGCCTTTGATAGTTTTATTAGATTTATATGCCACCGGAATCCCAGTGATTCTAGGCTGTTTACAAATTGTTAAATCATTAAAAACGAGAAAGCCACAAAAAGAAAGAAAGATGGCAAAGCCAAAGGGAAACAAAGAATACAATCTAAAGGGGCTCCACCTTCTGTCACCAAAAGGCTGGGTAAGGAGTCAGGTCTTTGGAAATCTTTAAAGCAGGGGTCTCCAACCTTGGCAACTTTAAGACTTGTGGACTTCAACCGCCAGAGTTCCTCAGCCAGCGAAGCTCTGGGAGTCGAAGTCCACAAGTCTTAAAGTTGCCAAGGTTGGAGACCTCTGTTTTAAAACACCAGAAGACCAGAGTCATTTGAATTTGGAGAGGAATTTTATTCCAGGTGGAGGGCATTGCTGGAGAAGGCCAGTTTCTGGGAGCTAGACAGATGCTGTTGTTTAATCAAAGGAATATAGAGCACATAACCCTGCAGTATCAAATTGGTCAGGCAGATACTGTGGTGGACCCTCAATTACCTTTATGGGTAACAGGTAGCACTTTGAATTGCACCCAGAAAGAAAATGTCAACCAGTGCAGCTTGTGTAGCAGAAGTGTTACATGGGCATTCTGAGGCATGCCCATCACTGCCTATGCCAAGCATTTGGATGGCCTTCAAGGGCAATCCAGACAGAGCGCCGTGTAGTAGTCAAGCCATGAGATGATTACTTCTGTTTCTTTTTGAGGATCTTATCAAACCACCTTCATTCAGATCTATTGTTTTCCTCTCATTTTCACAGACACGTAACACGCACCATCTATGGGCAGCCAATTCATCCTTGGACATCAAATACACTCAAACTTACTGCTGTTGCAAAGATGGGTCCAGATGATGTTTGTCACCCAGCTCTGGCTGGCCACCTGCTTTCTAACTGTAGAGTGCTTAAAGAGCTCTTGCTGGCTTTCCTCTCTGACAGTTCAGCAAAGAGCATCTGGGCAAAGAGACAGAAGGAAGAAAGGCAGAGAAAAGGAGGGTGTGGCCTGCTCCCTTATTTTTATTTGCCCTGAGAAGTGGACCCAGGAAGAAAGGTGCTACCTCTTTCCTTGCCCCCTCCTCTCTCTTCCTTTGGGGGCTGTGATGAAAGCCCAGATGAATGAGAAAATTCAGGGGCTGCTCCTTTACTGCCCTCCCAGAGAAAGCCTGTGAGTAGGCACCAACAGCAAGGAATAGCAAAGCAGGGCTGGCGTCCCCTTCTGCCCTGGGGCCAAGAAAGAAAAGCAAGTGGGCTCATTGAATAAGTTCCTGCCTTCCTTTGGTTCTGCGCTCCTCTGCCTTGGAGTAAAGATGTGACTTCAGGAGGCAGTTGGCAAATCCTGGGCTTTTCTTTTCCAACCTCAGCAGGAGATAAGTCAGAGATAGCAAATTGAAACTTCTGTCTGGCTACTTCTCCTTAGCCCAATTCATCGCTTTCCCTTCAAAGTCATCAGAATAGAACTGGAAGGAACCTTAGAGGTCTTGCAGTCCCAACTTCCTGTTCAAGCAGGAGATCCTATATACCAGGGGTCGCCAACCTTTTGGACCTCAGGGACCACCAAACTCATAATTTTAAATCCCGCAGATCAGAGACCCTGGGAAAATCCCAAAAGTCTGCAGGAAATTCCCCATCCCGTTTTCCTACCGATCAATCAATTTTTATTTGGGATCAGGATACCGTCTCCCGCTCTGTTCTTGGGAGGGTGGGTGGGTGGGTGGGAGAGAAGACTTTTGGCTCTTGCAAGGAAAAGCAGCACAAGTAGCAGAAGTCTTTCTTTCTCTCCCCCAATTCCACTAGAAATGGCGCAGCCCTCTTGGAGCAGGATGCCTTGCAGGATCCCAAAGACTCATTTCTGCCCGAGTTTCCGGGAGAGAAAGAAAGACTTTTGCTGCTTTCCTTGCATGCAGCCAAAAGCAGAAGAAAGAAGAGGAAAAAAGAAGCCCGGTGGCCAGGCAAGGCTCATGGGACGAGTGGGGCAAGTCCCTCCCCGCCCTTTCCCCCCTCCCCTCACTTACCTCGTGTTGTTCACAATGCAAGCTACGCAAGCCTTGTGTTCCCGCGGGCCATGTGGGTGGCCACGCCTTGTGTTCCCGCGCAGCCTGGAATAATTGCTTTGGGGGTGACATTTCTCTGCAGACCACCAACATTTTCTCTTTGGACCACCAGCGGTCCCCAGCCCACTGGTTGGCAACCACTGCTTTATATATGATATCAAGCCAGATAAATGGCTGTCCAGTTTCTTCTTAAAAACCTCCAGTGACGAAGCACCCACAACTTCTGAAGGCAAAGCTGTTCCACTGGTTAATTGTCCTCACTGTTAGGAAGTTTCTCCTTTAATTCCAGATTGCTTCTCTTCTTGATGAGTTTCCATCCATTGTTTCTTTCTCCTATCCTCTGATGTTTTGGAAAAATAAATCGACCCCCCCTCTTCGGCCTTTCATGCAAAAATAAAATAAAATAAAATAAAATAAAATAAATAAAAATAAAAATAAAATAAAATAAAATAAAATAAAATAAATAAAATAAAATAAAATAAAATAAAATAAAATAAAAAAACATGTAAAAGTAGTCAAGTGAAGTCCCCTAATCCGGAACGTGTGTGCAACATCAGGGGCAGGCGGCGGCGTATGTCTTGTGGGCTATTGTTTTCCAGGGACCAAAAGAGGGCACTGTGGCTTAAGAGCGCCCGCAGCCAGGTTGTTACACCCCCCCCCCAGGCTGGAAAGGTGCTGCCGTCGGGGAGAGGCGCTCCCGTCCCGGTGCCCGTTCGGGCGAAACGGGGGGGCAAGGCAGGGCCGCGTTCCCGATCCGAAATCAGGAAGAACCGGGCGAGGAGGCGCGGGATCTGGGATCCTTTCTCCTCGTTGCCTCAGAAGGAGAAGCAACATGGCGTTTCCCCGGAGCGCTCGGGCTCCTTCTCCGGGCAGGGTTGGAGGCTCTCCTCCTCCTCCTCCTCCTCCCAACGGAGTGGCGCCCTAAAAAAAAACAACAAAAAAAACCCAAAACAACAACAGAAAGAAGCCAAGCCAGTTCCAGACATGTGAAGGCAAAGCTCCGGGGGGAGAAAGCGGCTTGCAAAGCTCCGCTCTTCGTCGAGCCCAGCAAGTGGGATTATGATTATGATTATGATTATGATTTATTAGCATTAGCATTAGTATTATTTTTAGTAGTATTAGTATTAGTAGTATTGATTAGTATTAGTAGTATTAGTATTAGTAGTATTATTGATTAGTATTAGTAGTATTAGTAGTATTATGATTAGTAGTATTAGTAGTATTATTGATATTATTATTAATATTATTGTTGATATTATTGATATTAATATTGTTGTTGTTATTGATATTAATCTTCCTGATATTAACATTAATTTTGCTCAGGGATCCGGATCCGGGCCGCCTGTTTCTCCGAGGGCGGCCCGAGCCTTCTGGCGGCGAGCGGAGCTTTCCTCCCGAAACGGCGCGGCGCTGCGCTTGCTCCCCTTTGGCACTTCGCTCTCGGAGAAAATGGAGCGCGGCGGACTTTCCAGCGCGGATCAGGAGCTGATCCGGGAGAGCTGGCAGAAAGTGGGCGACAGCCCCCTGGAGCACGGCGTCGTCCTGTTCACCAGGTAAGGGCAGGAGAAGGCCGGGGGTGGCTGCTCTTGAACGAGAGAGAGAAGGGGTGTGTGTGTGTGTGGGGAGGGGAATTGTGGTCGCCGCGTCAGGTTTGAGGCTGCACATTTTAAACATCCTCCTCATCCTCAGCGAACTTAATTCGAAGCTCCCCCTCCGCCAGAAAAGTACCCTCTGCTGCCTTGGGGTTCATCCGGCTTCTCCCTTGTTTCCCTTCCCCTTTCCCTTCTTTAACGTAACCCCTCTGCCAATAAATGCCTTTTCGAGGCATCTCTCCCCTGTTCGGAGCCCTCCAGATGTGCTGGATTATCACCAGTTCTGATAAATTACCGTGCTGGAGAGGATGAGACTCGAGAGGTCGTGCTTTATTTGGGAGCCCCACATGGGGGCTTTGGTTGCTGGACAAAGCTTAAGACACCAAGCTGGGCTTTTCATCTCTTAGCTAGCTGGGAGCAGGCTCCCTTTTCTGGGTTTTTTTTTTTTCCCTATGCCTTGGTTCTTGAGTGTTTTATCTCCTCATTCAAATAACTATCGCTCTGTGCATGGGAAGCCGGCAGAACAAAACAAAAAGTCTGAGGAAAAAAACCAGAAACTGTTCTTCACGTCTCCCATGCATTTGTGCGTTTGCTCCACTGTTTGATTTTTAGAGTAAGGTGCACAGTAGAGAGAACTGCCTGGCTAAATTCATATAAATGACAGCAAATCTTCAAGAATCAGGGTTATAACAAGAGATGGTTTTAACCACTTTAGAGCTTTAAGGTCGAGGAGATTCCATTTCCATGCTGTGTTCTTAAACTGAGGAACGTACAAGCACAAGGGGTAGCGGTTCACCAATTTGGGCAGGTTGAAAAATGCCAGTGGTAAATTTATGGAGGATGTGAGGCTCCAAGGAGCATGTCCAGCAAGAGAGGTGGACTAAGTTTCAATTAAGGTGTCTGGGAACTTGGGTAGGAAGGAAAAGGAGGTGGGGGTTGCATAAAAGACTTGATGGCTTGTGAACTTCTGCTGGCATCTGTGATGAAAATGGAACCCTTCATCAGATAGGCACTTGGGTTCATCCAGAGGAACATTGTTTAAATCTTGCTATGTCAGTTGAAGAGATTCTCATACTATGCTCCTTGCATCCTTTGTAGAGAATAGTACTTTTGTTCTGGGACTGATTAAGTGTAATAACTAATTGCATTGAAGCCCTCCTTTTTTCCTTGAGTAATAGCCTTACCAGAGACCTAAAAAGTAATGGAGCCCAGATATTTATTTGAAAAAGTGTTGGTCTCTGACAAGAAGATTGAGGGAATAAATTTGCCCTTTGCAACAGACTTTGAGCCTGTTGTTGTCCAGCCTACCTCACAGGATTATTGTTGTGATGGTGGAATAATGGAGGAAGGACCACTTTTGCTCCTTAAGGAAAGGCAGGAAATAAATTAACATGTGAATTGTGCAGAATATTAGTTGTAGATTTTCTTTTTTGTGGATCAATATAAAGATGCATTTAAAAAAAAACCATGGGTTTTGTTTATGAAAACCCATGTGTACCTGGGTTTTTTTATACATGTGTATGTATAAAAATATATTTTTTTATACATGTGTATGTATAAAAGATTGTGGAGTATTTCTTTTTTCTTTATTTTTATTGCATTTTTTTCAAGAATACAAATCTATTTTACATTCTTTGCAACACTGTGACATCGATGTTATACATACATTTACACACATAAAGAATAGAATAGAATTCTTTATTGGCTAAGTGTGATGGGACACACAAGAAATTTTTCTTGGTGCAAATGCTCTCAATGTACATAAAAGAAAAGATACATTCGTCAAGAGTCAAGAATCATAAGGTACAATACTTAATAAGTCAAAGGGTACAATAAGCAATCAAATCATACTAGGAAACAGTCAATATAAATCGTAGGGATACAAGCGACAAAGAGTCATAGAGTCACAAGTGAGAAGGAATGGGCGATAAGGAGTGCTGGGAAGGTTAATAGTAATAGTAGTGCAGACTTTGTAAATAGTTGGACAGTGATAAGGGAATTATTTGTTTAGCAGAGTGATGGCATTTGGGAAAAAATATATATACTTTTAATTGATTGCGGAGTATTTCTATTGATTATTTAATGGATCATTACTGGCATAGAGATCCTTGGACATGGTCCCTAAAAAGAAGCTTCAGAATACAACATTCGCTACTACTGAAAAAATATAAAAATTGGAACTCACTACAGGGTTATCATGTCCAAAACAGTTCCTTTAATAAGCAGGCAGAAGAAATATGAAATTCATGCTGAAGGCAAAGAAGCAGTTCTGTAACTGTGCATTGGAGACTAAATTTGAAAAGTGTGATACACTCATGAGGCATTGCACAATGTCAAATCCTAAGAAATAGAAAAAAAAATAGCATATAAAAATGCAACATACCAATGAACTAGCCAGGAAATCTTTCTGTAATTCACTCTTCTTCCTGAAACTAATGCATTTTGCAATTTTAGGAGGGACACTGTCGCCAGAACAGATAACTATCTTTAATCAAAATAACCAACTTAATCACAAGAAATAAGATTCTTCTGGACTTTGGAAACCAGTTCTGAAAACCATTTTCTGGCTTTGCTCATAGAAATGCATTCAAATCCAAAGATTTGCAATATACCTTTTTTAAAAGGGAGAATATATATCAAGAACTAATCAAAAGAACTGCATCATAAGGCAATCAATATAAAAATATTGATTCAATATTGCTTGTTTTTGTGTGTATGTGTATTACAATCCAAGCCAGAATTTGATTTCTTAACATGTAAAAATGGGCAAAATGTATACACATTTCATGTAAATTGTAATATGGATGAATTATGAAGGATCTACTATAAAAGAATGAAACTAGCCTACTTATTAGTGATATAAAAACTGATGGAAATTATTTTAAATTATTTAAAAACATGATCAATTTAAACTATACTGAGAATACATTGTAAAGCTTGAAATATTCAAAATAATTAAGCTAGTCCAATTATTAGTGCTGGAAGAGCTGATGAAGACAGCTATGAAAAATACAAGTTGATTCTTTCATACCTGAACATGATAAAGTTAAAAAAAGTTTCTTTTAAAGTGTAAAACTGGAGTTGCATTGATACACATTCTACAGAGAATACAATATACAGTTGATCTTATAGTTTTTAAAGTTTTAACTTGCAAATATCATTAAAAGTGACTAATATAATCCGGTGGTTATGAAATTGTACATTTGGGAGATTGAAAACCAATCTTTGCATTCCAAGGTAGTTATTTTCTAATTTTAAAATATCTTTACAAAAAAACTCAATCTGGAAAGAATCCAAATTAAGCCAATTTCTATTATCTTCTGGCACTCTGATCCCTGAAGCAGCTTAGCAGATGTTCTTCTCTGTCATGGTTTGTTATGTTTCACATTTCTACCATCTGAATGGTTAGTTTTGTTCCTCAGTAATGTAAGGAAATTCTATAAAGATGAAATTTGTCTGCTTCACAGCCAACGTTTTTAACTGCCAATACATCCTGCTTAATGGAAATATATTTTTCCATTTTATGTTTGAAATGTGCATCAAATGCATATAATCATCCCACACATCCTGGAAACCATGGATAATAAACATGAATATCAAAATATATAACACATTTACATATGGATTTCGTATTGGTGGCAGGATTTTTCTAGCAAGGCAATTATATATATCATCTCCAGAACAAAATGCTTAGCCGACGAACAACACTTAAAAACCGAACTACACACTCTCACTAACATACTAACAGCCAATGGATTCCAAAGAAAGATTACCCACCTAATCCAANAACAAGAGGAAGGCAAAGCCCTCCTTCCATATATAAAAGGCATTACAGACAAAATCAGCAAGATCCTCCAAAAACACAACATTAAAAGAGCATTCTTCACAAACAAGAAAATATCCACCATCCCAAGAAACCCTAAAGACAAAACTGAGTTAGAAAACCAAGGAGTATACAAAATCCCTTGCACCGCCTATCCCAACACATACATCGGACAAACTAACAGAAGGATAAGTGCACACATTGAAGAACACAAGAACTCAATCAAAAAAGAAGAACCATCCTCTTCCCTGGTCCAACACCTCAAAGCCACAGGACATGAGATTGACTTTAAAAATACCAGAACTATCACCAAAACTGAACACTTCAACAACAGAAGAATCAAGAAGCCATAGAGATAGAAAAACACCATGTTTTTCCCACGTCATTATATTTGTGCTTTTAAAGTTGTAGCAACGTTTCAGCAGAATCTCATCTGCCATAAGCAGGCTTCTGTATTGTGTTCGTCTGTGATATAGATATTTGCAAACTTGGAGAAAATCTGCATACAAATTTATAGTTGTTTTTGTAGGTTTTCCCCCTTTGCAAGACCAATTTCCCAGAATATGAAGTATTTGTGTATGCTAATTTCATTTGCAGATACATATTTATGTCCATACTTGCTCAGCAGTTACAATTTTGTGGAGAGTACCATGTCATAATGCTGGAAGAGGGCTTATTACATGTCACTTTTGATATTAACTCACACTTAAGGAAATTATTCTTGTCTGTTAGACCTCAGTAAAATGTTCTACATAGGGACTCAGGCAAAAATACATTCCAAGAACCTGAAAAACAGAGAAAGCTGGAGACTAGGAGATAGCCTGCTAATTATGGTATTCAGGACCATGGGAGAGCAACACCAACATTATTATAGTCCTAAATTTCAATACTTGTTTAATTGACAAGAGAGTTGGCAATTTTGGCCTTCAGCTGTAAGTGTGTGGACTTCATGCTGACTTGAGAATTCTCTGTGTTGAAATCCATGTATCTTAAATTGGCCAAGGTGCAGAAATTCTAGTCAATAGCAACTGGAAATTTTTTGTTCTACATCCAGATTGTCCAGTTAGAATTTCCCCTCATGATCATGGAGTCTAGGTAGTTATAAACAACCTAACAAGCTTTTATGTGGATGGTGGGGGGTTTTTTTGGGGTGGGGTGGGGTGGGGTGTGTTTCTTCCTAAGGTTTGAGAATGCAAGGCAGAGATTGATATGTGTTATTTGACATTAAACTAGAAAACGCAGAGGCCAATTTCTCACTGGTAATGAGCAACAGCACCTCTTAGAATCATGTGGTCCAGATGTATCCAGACTGTGGTGCCTCCACAGATTTCATACCACCAGAGCCTTCATTAATCAAGAAGTCCTGGGGATAATTCTCACTACAGTGCCAACAAAATAAATTGTTTGGTGTTAGCTGTTAAAAGAATAGTACATTGAAAACTATAGACTCGTGATCATGGTAAGGATGGATTTATCTCCTCCTTGTGTCTTATTAGTAATTCCATTGTAAGAATAAAAGGATTTTTTTTTTGTATCTTTGAGTCAATGGAGACTCTTGGTGATTGTTCGGACAAGTCCCTGTACTTTTCTTGCAAGACTTCAGAAACAGTTTGCCGTTGCTTCTTTCCTAGGGCTGAGAGAGGGACAGAGAGGGAGGGAGAGAGGGAGGGAGGGAGGGTGGATGAGCCACCAGCCCAAGGTCATCAGTTAGCTTTGCACCTAAGATGGGACTACAACTCACAATCTTCTGGTTTCTAGCCTAGTGCCATATGCCCTACCAAACTGGCTCTTGCATTATGTAAGCTTATATAAATTATTATATCAATTAATCCAGGAATTGGATCTAACAATGGCCATCTTTCTTAGGGATGGCGATGAAGATACTGAAGTCCAAAATTCTTGCAGATGATTGAGCAATGTGTTTCCCTCTTTTGCTTCTTCTGCAGCAGAGATAATGGTCGAAGGAGGGGTGTTTTTTTTTTTGTAAACCACTTCTGGCAATAATTTCACATGAAGGCTCGCAGAAGCCTAACAGCCAATTTAAGCCTAATGAAAACATATTATTTCATTTTGATGAAGCCAACAAAAGAGCCCTGAAGAGAGGAAATATTCATAGCAGCTCTCTGCCATTTATCCCAGCTTGGGTACAAGCACTTTTGACACCTTCAGTTTCAGTTGGATACAGTTATTTGCACGCTCCTGAGAGGTGGGCTGGAGTAGTGTTATATTAGCAACATATATAGGACACTCCAATTAAATTTTGTCTGAGCTACTTTGCATATTTATGTAGAAAATATCTGCGGGAAGAAAGAGCAGAAAATACCCAATTTCCAGGATTTTTCCCCCTTAGGATGGTTTTAACTCACCTTAGCTTAATACACATGAAGTGACTTCATTTCACATACGCTTGCGCATATTTTAAAAAACTCATATTATTATCCAGAGAATCCCATAGTAAAAGTCATCAGTATTATTAATGATTGTTCCTAGGAATTATTTTTCTTGTAGGGACATTTAGTCCTTGCCAACATTTTGTAGATGTATGCATTTTTATGTGTAATTGTATCAAATATGCATATTTCCCATTAGGAATAGCTTTATTAATGGATTTTGTACTTAATATAAAATCCAAACTCCTAGTTCTAATGTACTAAAGTTTTGAGTGGTAATCCCCAGTTTTGCCATTATTCACTTCATATACTGATTTTTTTAAAAAGAGAATCTAATCATTTTTGTTGCTATGCACCAATATATTTAAGAGAAAGATTGGAACCCAAAAATGATGGAGCTACATATTTATTCAGTATGAACACTGCATTTCATGTCGTGCATTTATTTGCTGCAAAATGTTACCCTTAAAAAGGGGTCAAGAGACTTTAAATAGAAGATGAAAAATGATTATATATGATTATCCAAAAAGTAAAGCTTAATGGCTTTGGAATGGAGGCAGAAGACTTTTCATTTTCAATCACAAAAATCTGAGATGAGCATTCTGGATGAATGCCTTGAATGTTGCAAGCATATTTTCAACCATTGTATTTCTACTGTAACCTTTCTACACATGGAGGTGTTTTCATTCACACTCTGTTTTGCTTGTTTCTTAAAACAATGCTCTTTCGTGTACATCAGAGGTCTCCAGACTTGGCAACTTTAAGACTGGTGGACTTCAAACACAAGGCCTGGGGGCCGGATCTGGCCCATGGGATACTTAGATCTGGCCCACGAAGCTACCCTGGAAAGAGTGAAGGACCGGTCCACAGTGCTTCTGCCAATGAAAATGGGTTCCTGAGCTCCATTTTCAGCTGCCATGGCCTTCTGCAACCCTCTGCCCATGAAAACAGAGCTCAGAAGGGCCACATAAACTTATATGTGTGTGTGTCTGTGTGTCTGTATGTACAGTATGTTAGCGTCTCTCTCTCTCTCTCTCTGTGTATAAATATATATATATGTGTGTGTGTGTGTGTGTGTGTGTGTGTGTGCTGTTCATCTTCCTTCGGGTATTATCCCAAGTCATTGTAGTGCTTTTAAAGTTGTAGCAACGTTTCAGCAGAATCTCATCTGCCATCATCAGGCTTCTGTATTGAGTTTGTATGTGGGTCAGGGTCTCACAGCCGTTGGTTTTAAATTTGGGGCTAGCCTACTGCTGTGCCAGGATGGTTTTTTTTACATCCTGATTGGTTGGGAGTCTTGGTCTGTGTTTATTATTTTTGGAGTTTGTTTGATTGGTGTTTCTGGTTTCTTCTGTCTGTTTTGTGGCTTTGATGGGCTGGCAACACTGTGTTCCTGTGTTGGAGGCTTTCAGTGCAGCTTGGCTTCGTGTGAAAGGACGGCTATTATCTGTTAGGAAGCCAGGTTTCATCTGGGTGCCTGGTGGAGGGGTATTTGAGCTGGAGGCATCAGAGGGAGTCTGTTTGTGCTCAGGTGTTTGTCTGTTTTATGGTGTGGAGATCTTTCTATTTGAGAGTGCAGGCTTCCAAATGATTGACAGTCTGGTGGAATCATCTGATTTTTCAGGAACAAGCTGATTTTTCGACTGGTTTGAGGCCTTTTTTGGCTTCCCAGAGGCTTGGAAAAAGCCTCTGCAAGTCTTTTCGGGCCAAATTATACCCCTGTTTCATCATTTCCAGTATTACAAAACAGGCCTATAATTCAGCCTGAAAAGCCTTGCAGAGGCTTTTTTTCAATCCTCTGGGAGGTTGAAAAAGGCTTCAAACCAACCAGAAAAAATCAGCTGTGAGCCGCGCGCATACCTAAGTGAGGCTAAGTTTGCCTGTGGCTCGCGTGCCAACACAAATGCCAGCACTTGTGGCATGCATGCCATAGGTTTGCCATTATGGTTATAGGATAAAATACAATAATTTAATACATAAATATGTGAAATAGAATAAAATGACATAAAATTATATTTCTGTATCACCCCTGCAATCTACCCCATCAGTCCCACATATGCCAATATCAGTCGGACCATTTTAGTCAGAAATTGTGCTGTGTTAAATGTCGTTTTCAGATTCTGGCCACACATGAGGTGCGTTATTTTAGTATGGGCCTTTCCTTAGTATTTTTAGCCCTATTTGTAATTAAGCGGGCTAGCTGCTTGCTGAATTATCAAAGTATCCTCTTTAGAAATGATGGAAGCCAAGTTCTATGAAGCTCTTTCTTCCTCCACTTCAGAAATATATCCACGAGCTCTTTTAGAGCATGAAGTATGTATCTCTACATTCATAATTCAAGTGTGGATCTTTATTTCAAATGTTTGGATTCAGCTTTATCATTCCAGGGCTGTGTTCTGATCATCTGCTTAATTAATGGACTCTTTGTCAGCCAGTGGCCAGAAAAAGTCTTCCGCAAAATTTATTCTTTATGGTTCCCAGTCCCAGGTATTAGATAACGTTGGTATGATAAAGCTAAATCTGTTTTTTTTTTAAAGGTGGATATTGACAAACAATAAAAACTGACTTCAGTTAATAATTCTTATATAGTTGCCATGGACTCATCCTTTTATTTTCTAATGTGCAAGCAACATAAGTGAACTTCCAATGTACAAACGTGAAGGAATTTTGTCATTAGTTAGGAGTAATATCTCATCCACAGCTATCCCCAAGGGACACCTAAAATAAATACTTAAACCAGAATATATCCATCTTCATTTAGTTATAGACTGAACTCACTTTGAGGTCTTTCCTTTTTTTGCATTTAGTATAAAAAAAAATCTGAATGTACCACTTCTATCCCTTCTTTAAAGCTCACTAGGAAGGCCAGTTAGAGGCAAGGAAATAGAATTTCAATTAATAAAGGAAAAAATTGTATGATTTAGATTTGAATTGAATAATTGTTTAGCCAGGAAGCCTGGTCCAGTTCCATAGATCAATGGTTACACGTCAACTCCCTCAGAACAGCTTTTTATAATGTTAAGATTTCTCTGGTAGATAACACATGTCAATTTTTGCTTGGGTTTTACTCTCTTGTGAATGGGTTGATAAGCCACCAATATTTTTTTAAAAAAACGTGACACTCTTTCTTTTAAAGGGATAAATTGAGGTTGTTGGGTTTTTTTAGAAAAGTGTTGATGAACAAAATACAGTTGCTATTAGAGATTTCCTAGTAAAGGACCATACTCTTTTGCCAACATTTATGGGAGGGGGGTTCTTCAGTCTGTCATGCCCCTGTTAGATTCAGACTCTGAGGAAGAGGAGGAACAGTCGACAGGGAGTGGAGGTGTGGCTCCAGAGGTTGTGGAGGAGGCTGGGGAAGGGCAGAGGCCAGCTAGGCAGTTAGAGGAAGAATCAGGCCCATCCCCTCTGCATCCTAGGACACGCAGGGAGGAATGGAGAAGGAAACAATTTGGCTTATGAGAGAGGAAGTGGCCATGATCCCCATCATTGGTTGCAGCTCGGGAGATTAGTATATAAGAGAGATGATTACAACACAGTGTTGCCAGAAGTAAAGTGAGTTTTATTTTGGGCTAAAGTTATCTTGGTTGGAGTCATTCCAACAGACTGTGCCTTGTTATCTCCTTGAATTTGGTAATTACTTATCCTGGTCTGTTGTGGAAATTTCATCACTGTAGTTTGTTTGCTTTTTTATTTTAGCTTTATCTGCTCATTAAGTTCGGACTGCATTGCTTTCTTTTGAAGACAATTTTTGAGTACGTTTTATCTCTAACTGAGAATTATTGAACAGTGGGGCCAAGTTGGAGACATTAAAGGACATTTATTTACATTTTGGATTTTGTTACATTTGTGTTACACTCTGGGTCATCNGGGCCAAGTTGGAGACATTAAAGGACATTTATTTACATTTTGGATTTTGTTACATTTGTGTTACACTCTGGGTCATCACACAGTCAGAGCTTTAAACACTATAAAAAAATATGAAATATTCTCTGAGATGGCTTAATTGCCCTGGCCAGCCATTGAATCATTACTGACAAAAATAGGAAATATGATTCATGAAATGGTAAGCCTTACTGAAGCAACCAACCTCTTTATTGATTCATTGATTCATATTTATTTATCACATTTTGAAACTGCCCATGTCTCTCACATCTCTTCCCTGAGGTTTCTGATTATTGGTTTCCTTCTCAATCCTTCCCTCTTGGGTTGATCCATCCATACTGATTTATATTTTATCTTTTGATTGTCATCTGTTAATGGCTTTCCTAGTTCATTCCCAACCACTGAGAGTGGCTCAGCCTTCGACCAGCATTTTAAATTCTAATCCTCCTCCTACTTCTAGCTCTATTACTAATATGAATAATGGTCTCTGGTCTATGACTGAAATAAACTGATGATGATGATAATATGAATAATGTTTGGATTTTTTTTAAAAAATGGTAGAAAAACAGGCAATCATCTCTAGATGAAGTCTTAGGTGCCACCCATTCCTCCATGAGTTTTTTTGTTGTTGTTAGTTGTGAAGTCATGTCCAACCTATTGTGACCCCATGGACAATGTTCCTCCAAGCCGTCCTGTCCTTTACCATCTTCTGGTGTCCATTTAAGCTCACGCCGACTGCTTCAGTGACTGCATCCAGCCACCTCTTTCTCTGGCATCCCCTCTTTCTCCTATTGCCCTCAATCTTTCCCAGCATTAAGCTCTTCTCCTAGTTCATCCCCAACCACTGAATGTGGCTCAGCCTTCTAGCAGCATTTTAAATTCTACTCCTCCTCCTACTTCTACCTCTATTACTAATATGAATACTGGTCTCCAGTGAAAAATGGCCATAAGTCTTTTTTTCAGTAGTGTTGTATTTTCAAATGATCACTAAATGAACTGTTGTAAGTTGACCGCTGCCTGTAACATGCCTGCCCTGAAACAAATAATCATATGGATGGAAACAATGGAATGACACAACCGTCTGATAATCCTAACATAAATTGAAGTTAAAAAGGTAAAGGTTCCCCTTGCACATTATGTGCTGGTCATTTCCAGCTCTAGGGGGCACTTTTTATCTCCTTTACAAAGCTGAAGAGCCAGCGCTTTCTGAAAAACATCTCCATGGCCATGTGGCCAGCATGACTAAAAGCCGAAGGCGTAAGGAATGCTGTTCCCTTCCCACCAAAGGGGTCCCTATTTTTCTACTTGCATTTTTACATGCTTTTGAACTGCTAGGTTGGCAGAAGCTGGGACAAGTAATGGGTGTTCACTCCTTATGCGGCGCTATGGATTCGAACTTTCAAACTGCCAAACTGCCGACCTTTCTGATCGACAAGCTCAGCGTCTTAGCCACTGAGTTACTCCATGAAAACTTATGGCAGTTTGTTGGTCAAATAAATGCCTATAAAACAGCCCATACTAAGGAAACTCATATTCAACAGTGCATTAATTTTGAAAGAGTTCTTTCATAAGTTCCCCTAACAGCAGGAAATTATTTTAACAGTAAGAGAAAATGTAAGGTATGACACGGTTCCAGTTTCTGTAGTGAAAAGGGGTCCAAAGCCTTTTTTTCCCCCCCAATTTAATTTAAAAGAACTCCTATATTCTCATTACGTGATTGGATTTTTTTTCTTTTTCATTCTAGATAGAAGCCTTGGCCACTGCATTTTTTAAATGAATTGCATCTGCAAAACTTACTTTTCTCCCTAAGAATGTGGAAATCAAGATTGATAATAATTAGCACAGACACCAATCAGAGCATATTTAAATGTCTTTTTTGTGATAGGACGGCCCATCAAAGAATAATGTTCCACACATGGTAACATGGTTTACAAATGGTGATCAGCTTGTGTGGAGAGAAAGAGAGGAAACAAAAACACTGAAGCTGGGATGAAGGAAAAAAGAAAAAGAATGAAAAAGTAAAAAATATTGATGCGATATGAATACTTTTACAAGTGACCTCTCTTTTGGCTTTTAACATTCTCATCCAAATTAATTAACATGACCTTTAGTACTTATTCAAAAAGCTGGAATGAACTCCAGCATCCTCTCTCTTGGCAGCAAATGAACAATCTAGTATTATATCAAAATGTATCCTTTATTCTTCTCCAAATTTTCTTCTTTTGCAAAGAAGATTTTGGTTTTCTTTCCTTAGCATTCTCGCAAACAGCATTTTTAATTTCCTTTTTTTAACTTCAAGGTGAATGCTTGTCACTCATTAGCTTCCCTGGATTTCCAGTTTCCTGGAATGAGAAGAATTTATGAGGGAAAATAAAACATCCACTTGAGAGACCTCTCACGGGACAACTGAAGTATAGTAGCCAGGGAGGCTGGAAAGAGGTTTGTGCAAAGAAAGAGTGAACAATTTGTTGCTACCACTGGGGGTTGGGGAAACAATGTTGAGGTTAATTATACCTTTGTGCTAGAGGGGATATTCAGCAGGTTCTGACCAGTTTTGGAGAACCGGTAGCAGAAATTTTGAGTAGTTTGGAGAACCGGAAAATCCCACCTCTGACTGGCCCTGCCCCCATCTCTTCTCTGCCTCCTATTGAGTCCCAACTGATTGGTTGGGTTTCTTTGGTTGCCCTGCACAGGAGAACTGATCTGGAAAGCAGGTTAGTGGGGTGGGGAGGGAATGGGGATTTTGCAATATCCTTCCTCTGCCATGCCCACCAAGCCATGCCCACCAAACCACGCCCACAGAACCGGTAGTAAAAAAAAATAGAACCCACTACTGCTTTGTGCCCTACCTGATATTTCGAAAGCGTGATTGGGCAAATTTCATAAGGAGGAGGAGGAGGAGGAGGATGTGGTGGTTTAGAAAGAAATTCCTGCCAGGAGTTCAGTGACTGTATCTATTCAATAGTTCCTACCTTTTTCATTATCTTTACTGATATCTGAAAGGTGCCAAAATAAAAATGGTTAGTGGTCAATCAGGGAAAATAAAAAAGAAGACAGTCCTAGCTGAGCAAATGCACATTTTATTTTCTCATTATCTGAACACCTTAATTGAGCTGCAGAAGGAACAATGGTATCCGTCCGACTCTATTTTTTTGCTTAAGGAACACAAGGATAATGCCATCTGACAGGTACTGTTTTATGCCAGACCCTTATAAAGCAAGTCACATTTTCTCCCACATTCTCTTTAGCATCTGCCAGGAATCAACAATCAAATCAAACAATATTGTCCCTGTTCTGGATGGGAGGACAGGAGGGGTAAGAGAAGGAGAAAAAGGGAAGAGAAAAAGTGACATCCTTATTGTATTGTTCAGTGTCGGTAAAACGTATACAGTCTTTTCTTTCTCGTTTTAGCAGTCCAACACCATGAATTTAACCACAGGAGGAATATTTGAGGAGAGTTTGTGAGTTTAATATCCACAATGAGGTGAATAAAGAATGGGGGAAAGAAGGAAGAAAGGAAGGAAGGAAGGAAGGAAGGAAGGAAGGAAGGAAGGAAGGAAGGAAGGAAGGAAGGAAGGAAGGAAGGAAGTCATTTCTTTGCAACACAAAGACTAACAGCTACTATTATGACAGATAGGCAGAAAACTAGGAGAAAGTATATATGAACATCAACTAGCAGTTAGAAGATAAGATGTACTAATTCTATCAGAGTTTCAACTGTGAACTATTACCATCTTAGACCAAGCCAAATCCAAAAGTGCTAGGGAATTCCCAGAATATGGGCATTCAGACAAATCAACCATCAATATTCACATAGGGATCGACCACATTTGCACACCATTCATCATTTGTGTTGATTTCGCTGTTGGCAGCTGGTTTCTTACATTCTTGCCTAACCCAAGATTAACAAAGAAATAAGGCAGGTCTTGCTTCTTCTTTCAAATAAAAAGAATGAGGAAGTCAAAGGAAAATTTAAAAAAAATGCAATCATTGATTTATAATTAAAGATTTGTTTTGATAATGAACAGCAAGGACTCCCTAGAGCTGCAAAGAGATATACAGGTCTCTAGATGTGGCTCCTTTGCAAGGATGGCAGTAGATAGACCCGAAGTAGGTCACAGCTCAATAACATCTGGAGAGTAGTTCCTCCTTCACACACAATTACATACAACATAAGGATAAACACAATAATAAGCATGATGTGTGTTCCTTCTTTCTGGATTATAAAAAAGTTGATTTTGGTCTCCTGCACTCAATTTCTCATGCACTTTCTAAGGTTGAAAGCGGTGCTAAGAAATTAATTAAGTACAAATGCCACTGGGTGAAATTCGGTTTCAAAGGAAAAATGGAAACTTGATTCTAGACAAGGCCTTCAAATGTTGGCTCATTGACTTTTAAAAGAGCCCAAATGGAGGGTCAGTGATACCTGAAGCCTATGGACTAGTTCATAGATGATGCAACCTCTCAGCCTTCATGTCACATTCAATATAATTCCTTACTGAATTCTTAGCATTGACATTTATCTCTACTGAAGGTTAGCAATTGCCTGAAATAAGGTTGCCCTGCAGAATTCTTGGATATATTTTTTTAAAAAGCTACAGTCCTTTTTAAGCTTCTGGTCTTAAACTCAGTAGTTTTATCATTTTTAATGCATTCTCTTTTGTCACTTTTGGTCACATATAGGAGGCCATGTCTTCACAAATTAGGATGGATGTCAATATTCCACATTTTCAAATGTAGGCATCAAAACAAACTTTTGTAGTTTGTAAAACAAGCTGTCCTTTGACACTAGGAACTTTGTGATTTATTCATCACATGCCAGAGTAAATGCCAAGAAATATTTAACTGGTCGATCTTTCTTTCTTTTTGCTCTCCCACAATTCTCCTAATTGCTCACTCCTCTGTAAGTGAAAGTCTATATTCATCTAGTCCTTAAAATGATTTATAAGATTTATTTTATATGGGAGTAAGAGTATTTCTCAGGAAAGAATCTGCGGAGATAGATAGATAGATAGATAGATAGATAGATAGATAGATAGATAGATAGATAGATAGATAGAGCAATGGCATGGGGATTGGCAACTATAACAAATTTTATAACCTGTGCTATGGACTTCAATGCCCAGAATACCAGGAATTCTGGGAGATGAAGTCCACAGATCATAAAATTGTCATAGTTGTCTGCCATAGCACATACCTCTTATGTTTAAAGTAGTTCTAGAATAAAATAATGGGGGAGGGGCCATGCAAAATAAGGTATAAAGGCACAATCACCCCTTTAGAATGGTTATTCTAGATTTTATGCATATTTCCATCTCTACAAGCCATTTATTTAAATCATCATCATCATCATCATTTTAGCCATTGTCCATGCACTGCAGGACGAAGGCCTCTTCTGCATGTTTCCAACCAATATGGTTCTGTCTTTATTTTACCAGTTAGGCTCACAATGCTTGCTGATGTCATCAATCCATCTTGTTTTATGCCTATTTCATGGATGCTTTTTTTTTTATCAATTTATTTAAATACTGCCCTCCAATTTTCTCCCCCTCAAAATCTGATATTTTGTGCGAGATGAAAAGTTTTCCAATTTACTAGTGTCTGTCAAGAAACATACTCATAGGGAATGAAGACATGAGCTGAACATCGGCTACCAGGGAAATTCTAAAATGGTTTGTATCCTAAAGAATATAGCACCTTTTTAAAAAATTGTTTTAAGTGCACTCAAGAGACTAAAAGGTCTATATTTCCAAGTGGAGGGAAGATTCTTCTGGCAGGATAAGGGATTGAGATGTAAATGGAGGGTGCATCTTCGAAACAGCACATCTTCCAATTCAGCTAAATTCATGGTGGCAAGTTAATATCTACTCTCAAATGCTTCTCTTTGTTTGGGTGTAGTTCAAAACATATAAGGCTGTGTCAAAAGCACTCTCCTTTGTTAAAAAGTCTCTTTTCTTTTCTGCTATGAAAACTGGAGGAGGAAGAAAAGAAAGCTCATAGGATGACAATAATAACAACAATAATACTGTGGCAAAAAAGCAAAGATGGTGCTAATAGTAATAGGCGCTTTGGGTGCAATCCCAAGAAAAACATCTGGAGCACCACTTAAACACCATCAGTACTGACAGCATAACTGTCAGTCAGTTGCAAAAGGCAGCTGTACATGGAACAGTTTACATCCTGTGATGATATCTTTTAACACCATCAAACAATCACATCTGCCTATCCCAGATCCTTGGGGAAAATTCGAGGTAGGTGGATAAAAATGTCAAATCCAGTTGTCTGTGGAGATTCTTAGTCTTCCAGGTCATGGGTGTCCCAAAGGTGCTTTTTAAAGAGGCAACTGGGCTTCCTTGGTTCTTCTTTCAAAATGTTTCACTTCTCATCCAAAAAGCTTCTCCAGCTCTGACTGAAGGTCTTGTAGATCATGTTAGCCCCCCACCTAAGCAGGAGACCCTACACCATTTTTGACAGAAGGCCATCCAGTCTCTTCTTGAAAGCTTCCAGTGATGAAGCTCCCACAACTTTTGAAGGCAAAGGCTATTCCATTGGTTGATGGTTCTCTGAAGACAACTTCTATTCCATGGGTTGATTGGTTCTCACTGTTAGAAAATTTCTCATTTCCAGGTTGAATCTCTCCTTGTTCAGTTTCCATCCATTGTTCCTTGTCTGGCCTTCAGGTACTTTGGGAAATAGCTTGACCTCTTTTTATTTTTTATTTATTTGATTTGTCAATCGCTTACAAGAAAATAGATATAAGTATATACGTAGTTATGAATACCTGAAATGGGTACATATAAGAAAAATAAAAGAAACAATAGGACAGGGATGGTAGGCATGTTGGTGCGCTTATGCATGCCCCCTTCCTCCTCTCTGTGGTAGTCCCTCAAATATTGGAAGACTGCTATCTTGTCTCCCCTGGTCCTTCTCTTCTCTAGACTAGCCATACTGAGTTCCTGTAACCATTATGCAATCCTTGCATCTTGAACAGAGGTTCTGAACAGTTCTGGAGAACTGGTAGTGGAAATGTTGAATAGTTCAGAGAACTGGTGATAACCTTCCCCCTGGAGTGGGGTGGGAATGGAGATTTTACAGTATCCTTCCCCTGCCATGCCCACCAAGCCACACCCACCAAGCCATGCNCCCCTGGAGTGGGGTGGGAATGGAGATTTTACAGTATCCTTCCCCTGCCATGCCCACCAAGCCACACCCACCAAGCCATGCCATGCCCACAGAACTGGTAGTAAAAATTTTTGGATCCCACCACTGGTCTTGAACCCAAGCTGGATAAGCCACTGAGCCATCGCACCACAATATCCATTTGATGGATATTTAAATGCTGGCTCAATGTGATCAGCTATAATCATTTTTTTTTAAAAAGGTAAATCCTGACAGTGCCAATTAATTAATTAATTTAGGAGAACATCACATTCTTTTTTTTTCTAATTTGTATTGAAAATAAACATTAAAAAGTCTTGAACATGGTAGACTTTCTTTGACATACATTCAGTCTTTAGATTTTACACTGAGGAAAAATCAATAGGAAATGTAGGCATTTATATACACACACACACACACACACACACATGTATGTGTGTGTGTACATTACTTTGTATAATTTTAGATCTTATTCTTGTACTGCATTTCAATTACATCTTAAATTCTAATTTTTCTTCTATAAACTTACTTTCATGTCCCTCCATACATAGAAATTATTCCATACTTTGTAGTATTCTGATTCATCTCATTCTTTCAATTCTAGTGTTAAGCTATCTAATTGAGCACATTGAAAAATCTTATCTATTATAGCTTCATCATTTGGAATTTCTTTTAACTTCCAAATTTGGACAAGTAATATTCTTGCTGCTGTTATTACATAAATAATTAAACAAATATCTGCTTTACTAAAGTTCTCTTTTATTATTCCTAATAAGAACATATCTGGTATAAAGCTAATTTTTAGACCCAACATTGAAGAACATCACATTCTGATATGACATTCTCTTCTGCATTCCCTGATGGGCATTGTAGGATAATTAGCAATCAGCCCAGGAGGCTCGTGGTTTTTCTTTGCTCAAAGTATCACACCAGTTGTTTTTTCCCCCATATTTGGTTGCCCCCATGATACCTTCTCATTATAAATAAATTTCTGGTTCCAAAGATTTCTGAAAGTCTTTCATTGAAAGTAAATAAAAAAAAATCTGCTCAGAACTGCCTGTTTTGACCTGGTTGGACTCAATTTCAAGGCAGCCATTCTGGAAGTGTCAAGCTTTTTGGGGAAAAGCTTTGAGAGGCTGGTATAAAATATAGATTGAGTTAACTCTCAGTAGAAAGAGCAGTTATTGTGCTATCTTGCCTGTGCTCAACTGAGGACTTCAAAAAGCCAAAGAACTGGGGAGATCCTTTAGTATCTTCTTTGTTTGATGTCGAAACTGGATTTAAAGACTCTCTGACCTTTAAGGATGGCAGAGATGCTGATGCTCGAGAAAGAAAGTATGGAAATGTCTATATCTTGTGCTATTGAAAGCTGGAATGGCAACATCCTTTGGACTGGGAAGGCGTAAAATATAAAGGAAATCAGATTTCTGTATTTTTTTGCATCCTCCTCAAGGTCTTGCTAGGCTTTTGATCTCAGTGACCTGCTGTTGCTCAGCTGATGATCAGCAAGACATCACCAAGCAGAAACAGACAAACCAAAAAAATCCTCTTGGATTACCTGCCAGTAGAAATGTTATTATAGTCCCACTGTCTTTTTTTCAGACACTTTTTTAAAATTAGGTTATAAAGTATTATAAAATGCAACATACAAAAGTAGCAGTGAAAGGGGAGGGGAAGGGGGAAAGAGAAGTGAGGAAAGATAGGGAAAAGAAAAGAAAAGAAGGATTGGCTTCCAATTCTCTCTATTGGGCATTAGCATTAACATCAAAGGACAGCTTTTTGTTTTTTCATAATAATAAAAACAAGTCATTTCTATAAAGATTTATCAATCTAATCTGAAAAACCCAAAGAATGGAATGGAATAGAATAGAATAGAATAGAATAGAATAGAATAGAACATAACAGAATTCTTTATTGGCCAAGTGTGATTGGACACACAAGGAATTTGTCATTGGTGCATATGCTCTTAGCGTGCATAAAAAGAAAAAAATGCATTCATCAAGAATCATAAGATACAATACTTAGTTATAGTCATAGGCTACTAATAAGCAAATCATACTAGAAAACAAATAAAACAATACAAATCATAAAGATACAAGCAACAAGGTTATAGTCATAACCTTTGGGAGGAGATAGGTAATAGGAAGTATGAAAAGAATAATAGTTATACAGTTTTAGTAAATAGATTGACAGTGTTGTTTAGTTTGACAATTAGTTGTTTAGCAGAGTGATGGCATTCAGGGAAAAACTGACAAAATTACATTCTTTTCCACATCATGCATGAAATTCTTAAGTGGTTTCCATGTGGAATCCAAAGTACATATGTTTTTTTTTTTAAATTGGTTTTGCCATTTTAGCCAACTCCAATCAACTTCAGCATCCATTCTTCCATGGTAGATATCGAAGTGTCTTTCCATTTTTGCGCATACAATAGTCAACATATACAATAACAACTTTTCAATTTTTTTCTCCAGTTCTTTTTCCATTAGTCCTCAAAGGAAAAATTCTGGTGTCATTTCTACCTCCATTTTCAAGATTTTCTATATTAGAGTTTGAATCATAATCCAATTTTTTTTGTTTGCTTTATCACATGCCCATCATAGATGATAAAAAGTCCCTTCTTTATTCCTTTCAGCATTTATTTGACATACCTTTATACATCTTAGATTATAGTCCCACTGTCAAAGCATCTTTGTTTTAGCAATATCCATCTCTGATGTTTCAACAGAATGAAGAAGCCTACTAAAGTTAGGGCTTTGTTGACACTTCTGAATATGCAGATGTATTAAAAGCACACAAAGGTTAGTGTAAACAACAGCAGAATGTGTAGCAATTTGGCATTGTTCCTAGGATTGATGGTTGAAGGCAAATATTTTTTTCCAACCTCTGATTAATCACAAGGAGAGAAAAAGAAAAAAAAGTACAAGGAACATATTGTTCATAAATATATCCAACAGGGTCTTCTTTTCCAGGTGTTAATCTATGCAGTTATGAGGTCAACATTATATTTATTTTTAAATCCTCTAAATTTCTAACAGTCAATAGGCTGCATGACTAGCATGTTAAATGCATTTCCTAGGCTATTTTGAATCATGGCTTGGAGCAGATCTGTCAAATGGGATAAACCATACTGGAAAAGCAGAAACCTTTGGCAATAAAGGTTTAATTAATAGAATTTTTCTAAAAAGCATTCCAAGTCTTCCCATAGTGTCTTTGAACACAATGGGATCTTGTAAACCAAGGTGACTGACATGCCAGACACCAAAATTGACTAGAAAAAACAACAACACTAACTAGAATGTCAATAGAAACAAAATGCTGCTTTCAGAAAGTCAGACTAATATCCAGTGGAACCAGTTTTTTCTTCTAAATTTGTTATGTATTTATTGTTAGAACTATTCTCCTGTCTTCCATTCAAGGCCATACAGGTAGTCCTCAACTTACAACCAACACTTGAGCTCAAAATTTCTGTTGTTCAGTGAGAACTGGCAGTGAACAGTGAGATAGCCTGCAATAGTGCTTTACATCCCTCTCTAAGCGGTTTACAGAGTCAGCCTATTGACAATCTAGGTCCTCATTTTACTGACCTTGGATGGATGGAAGGCTGAGTCAACCTTGAACCAGTCAGGATCGAACTGCTGGCAGTGAGCAGAGTCAGCCTGCAATGGTGCATTCTGACCACTGCGCCACCACAGCTCATTCAATCCTTTATTTGAAAAGATGAGAATATAGATACAGTCCTCAACTTGCAACCATAATTGAGCCCAAAATCTCCATTGCTAAGCAAGATAGTTGCTAAATGAGTTTTGCCCCAGTTTCATAACTTTTCTCGCCACAGCTAAGTGAGTCACTGCAGTTGTTAAGTGAGGAACACAGTTGTTAAGTGAATCTGGCTTTCCCACTGACTTTGCTTGTCAGAAGGTTACAAAAGAGGAATCACATGACCCTGGGATGCTGCAATGGTCATAAGTATGAATCAGTTGCCAATCATCTGAATTTTGATCACACGATCATAAGGATGCAAAGTTCATAACTGTGAAAAACAATCCTAAGTCACTTTTTTTCAGTGCTGTGGTAACTTCGAATGGTGACTAAACGAACTGTTGTAAGTCGAGGACTACCCATATACTATTTATTTAGTATGCGGCATCCAAAGTGGTCATGCAATGTTGTACAACACTAATAAAATACATTATACGTACAGAGACAAATATAAGTTTAAATAAAGCATTAGTAAATACACACATGTACCATTGTATTGTGGACAATACAATATACAAGGTAAAAATAATTCCAAATTATTTATATAATTAATACTTTATATTATTAATTATTTTTACAAAGTAAAAATAATTCCAACACTTGAAGTTTTTAAGAAGAGATTGAACAACCACTAGTCTAAAATGACATAGGATCTCCTGCTTGTGCAGGGACCAGACTTCCAACATCCCTTCCAACTTTGTTATTCTGTAAATTAATAGCAATAGCAGTTCGACTTTATACCACTTCACAGCCCTCTCTAAGTGGTTTATAGAGTCAGCATCTTGCCTCCCAACAATCTGGGTCCTCATTTTACCAACCTTGGCAGGATGGAAGGCTGAGTCAACCTTGAGCCAGTGAGGATCGAACTCCTGGCAGTGAACAGTGAGTTAGCCTGCAATAGTGCTTTTACAGCCCACTCTAAGAGGTTTATAATGTCAGCCTATTGCCCCCAACAATCAAGTTTCTCATTTTTCCAACCTTGGAAGGATGGAAGGCTGAGTCAACCTTGAACCAGTGAGAATCGAACTGCTGGCAGCTAGCAGTCAGCAGAAGTAGCCTGCAGTACTGAATTCTAACGACGGTGCCACCATGGCGCTTTATAAAGCTATAATAAAATCACCATAATATGGCATCGTAGAGTTGCAACAGAATAGATGCAGGATAATTTGTACTCCTTTCTTCCAATTTCCCCACAATCCTGAGAGGTAAGTAATTGGCCTGAGACAGAAAAGTCAGTCCAACTTACCCAGTTGAAGGTGACTAGAAGTTCAAGACCTCCATCACCACACCTCCGTGGCCTTCACTGTATCCCACTTTGCCTCAAGATATGCAGGAGTTCATGGAATCGGAACAATTTTCTTTTTCCAACAGAGAAATGAGAAATTTCCCAGAAACAGAATTTTGCTGTGAACAACTCCAAATTAGACATTGCCCTAGGCCAGTGATAATGAGAGAAAATTATTACCATTGTTAGAAAGTCTGTAGGCTGTCTCACCCTCGTTAGAGAGGACTGCACTCCTCCAATCGGCAGGAAGGTAGTGAAATCAGACCAACAATAAAGCTAAAGTGTTATTGATTGAGTCAAACAAAGCTGGCTTGAGACACATTTCTACACTCTGTTTCAGCTGAACCTGCTCAAGCAGGCTTGGTCAAGGCACTAATTAGGAGCAATGGGAGCAAACTGGTCAGGAGCAACTCAACCCTTTTCTTCACTTCTTCTTAATGTTATACCATCTTGCTGGACAGATGTAGAGCCATAAAAAATTGCCCTGTTACTACTGAGCGATTTTAAACACTGGGTGAAATTATTCTCTTTCTCTTTGAACTCTGTCTCAGTTTCCAGGATCTTCAATATATCTCCCTTGCTTCTCTTTGTTGTTTTCCAAGCCTGCTTCTGTGTTGGTTCTGCTTTGATGATATAACAGAATAAGAGAAGTTGGAAGGGACATTGGGGAGTCTTCTAGTCAAGAAAGAGACCCTATATTATTTCAAACAAATGACCATCTTCTTAAAAGCCTCCACTGTTGGACCACCACAACTTCTGAAGGCCAGCCATTCCACTGGTTAATTGTTCTCGTTGTTAGGAAATTTCTCCTTTGTCCTGGGTTTGTTCTCTCTTTGATTAGTTTCCATTCATTGCTTCTTGTCTTGCCTTCAGGTGCTTTAGAAAATAGGTTGACCCCCTCTTCTTGGTGGCAGCCCCTCAAATATTGGAACATTGCAGTCATGTCACCCCTAGTCTTTCTTTTCTCTCTCCTCTCTTCTCTTTCTCTTTTCTCATGGCTGATAGTTCATCAGTTCATAAAGATGGTTCTGCCTTTGCTATGTTTATCCTAATACTGACAGTCATTCTGACAAGAACATGCAGCAGAAACAGATAACTGGAGCTGGACTAGGATAAAATAGATAGCAGAGCTCCTGTTAGACTTGCAAAGGTTAAAGCCCATGTCACACTGCACCAACGGATGGAAAGAGGATATAAAATGGAGAGAAACACTTGCCATCCGTTGGTTA
>BHFT01049161.1:0-12086 GCA_004320025.1 Laticauda laticaudata | reverse complement strand
TCTAAGTATAGTATATAAAATCATACATTGCAATGTCCTATCTGTCAATGAATACTTCAGCTTCAACCATAACAATAAAAGAGCACACAATAGATACAAACTCAAGGTAAACTGCATCAAACTTGATTGCAGGAAATACGACTTTAGCAACAGAGTGGTCAGTGTCTGGAATGCTCTACCTGACTCTTTGGTTTCTTCCCCAAACCCCAAAAACTTTAACCTTAGACTGTCTACTACTGACCTCACCCCTTTCCTAAGGGGTTTGTAGGGGACATGCATAAGTGCACCAACGTGCCGACCATCCCTGTCCTATTGGGGTTTTTTTGTCTTATATGTACCCATTTCATGTATTCATAACTATGTTCGTACTTATACCTGTTATCTTATAATCTCTTGACAAAATAAATAAATAAATAAAAGCATTCTAGTTTTAACTTGGCTGTTTCAAAGAAGCCAGGCAGAAGTTCCTACAGTTTGAAAGTGGGATGTAGTTGTTTTGCCAAAGTCTGTGTTTCGATACACCCCTGCAGACTGGAAATTTACCACCAGTGCTTCAACTGGCAACTGCTATTTTTTTTTCCTAATAGAGGCAAATCTTAAATTAATAATTTACTGTGACATGATAGGCAGTTAGATTGTAGACTATTTCGACTTGCTAGGTTGCCATAATAACAAATGAAAAAGCAAATATCCCATTTAGGAAGACATTTCATTAAATTATGTTGGACTTGTTCCCTTTAGAGTCAGAGAAAATGAGAGAAAACTTGGCAAAGGACACTGCAAATTTTAAAATGTAATCAGTGACTTGATTTTTTTTTAAAGAATACAAAACCATTTTCACACAAGAGTTTTATATTTTATGAGAAAGTTACATTTCAGTGAAGAGGGAAGGATTCTGGAATTTATATAATTCTATATCTAGAAAACAATAATCTTTGTGGATTTATACATTAGATAAAAACTGGAAAGAAGAGAATGAAAAAGCAAAAGGAGTAGAGAAATGAATAAAAACTTTAAAAGCAATTTAGTTTTGAACCCACTGTATCTTATTTTAATACTTATTGCTGATGCTTTTATGTTGTTTCTGATTATCTCACAGTATAAATATACATTGCAGTGTAAATGTAAACATATACTAACAAAGATATTTCCATGGTTAGAATGCTGTTATCAATTCTTCTAGATAGCAAGTAGTCCTATACTGATTGTAGAATATGACCAAGCTAAGCTGGAGGGAGGGGTCAAGCTTTGCAATCAGTCTTCAATCCTTTCACATCCACAAGAGATCTAAGTCCAACTCTCCTTGAATTCCATTGACCCTTATCTACAGCCAATTTGCCTTGGCCATTAATAGTTTAGACTCTTGCAGAGAGATAGGATGGAATAAACGTGTACTCTGTTGAACAACTCTGGTTCCTGATTTCTTTTGCCTGACATTTGTATAAACATGCATCACTTAGTGATTGGTCCAGTTTATTGTTGGCTATAAGTAGGCATTATATATAATTAGTTTTTCACAGCAAAACAGGGAATTCCTTGGATTGCTCTGTGGGATGCTACAGTCAATACTAAGATGTTAAACAAATGCAAGAAGAACATAAAATTATGATACCAGATCTCTGGGTTTGAACAGCTATTTTATTGACCCATCAGGAAAAAAAAATGTTTTGTTATCTGAGATCTGAGGAACATGTACAGTCAAATCAGTTAATCTTAGTGAAGACAGACTTATGTCCTATATACCAAAAGAGGATTGACTAACCCTTATTGGCCTTCTTTGGGCTTAGTTGTTTTCTTGTAGACATTTAATTACCCCAGGTAACACTTTTTGTTCTGTATGCAAATAACTGGCTTCAAATAATACATTCTGATTGGGTACTTAGAACGAAAAGGGATTGGTTCANATCAAACAATTGTCATTGGCTACAAGCCGGCCGGGAAAAATGTATAAAAGACCGGCGCGGCTTGAGCCAATGCTCCTTTTCTCAACTCTTGCTAAGAAATAAAGACTTTGCTGTTGGAACCCGGTCTACCTCGTGTTTTTCCGGACAAAACACTTTTAATGCTAAAATAGAGTGGGATTTGTTTTCTATGTATATACAGTAGCTTGCCCTATCAGCAACAGTGAGGTGGTATTTTTTTCTCTTTCGGCTGCTGTTTACTGTTCAGTTGTTTGTCTAGGTTAATGCTGTAGCTCCTTGGTTAGGGTATTAAGGTATTCCTTGATTAGAATATCTCCCAGGAGCTTTTGATACTGTCATTCATAATATCCTTCTGGACTGCAATAGAGAAGTACAATTAAATAGAAAAGTAAATGTTCCCCACACACACATATGCACTAGTCATTTCTGGCTCTAGGGGCAGTGCCCATCTCCATTACAAAGCCAGTGCTGTCTGAAGACGTCTCTTTGGTCATGTGGCTGGCATGACTAAATGCCAAAGACACACAGAACGCTGTTATCTTCCCACCCCTATTTGAGGCCACCCCTATGGCCCCTATTTTTCTACTTGAATTTTTACATGCTTTCAAACTGCTAGGTTGGCAGAAGTTGGGACAAGTAACGAGAGCTCACTCCATTACAGAGCACTAGGGATTTGAACCGCTAAACTGCTGATCTTTCTGATTGACAAGCTTGGCATCTTAGCCACTGAGCCATCACGTTCATTACAATTTAATAAGGAATAGCTTAATACCTTAATCAGGGACCTACAAGGAGTACCACTTTGGTGGGAAGAGAAGAGTGTTCCAGGTATCTCAGTATATGGTCCTGCTGGCCACATGATAATGGAAGTGGACAATGTGGCTTTCTTGGCTAAGAAATGAAAATGAGCATCACTCCCTATCGTCAGACATGACTAGACAAGAGAAACCTTTACTTTTACCTTTTTAAATATCAAGCAACAGTGGAGAGATTATGCAGTCCCGAGAAACCCAGCAAAGCAAAATTACACCTCAATCCATTTCCAACATTGACTGGAATCATCCCAGAAGGAAGTCAGTATTTGTAGCTACATATGTAAGTAAATTCAGCATTGCATTTTTTAAAAATCTTGGTCCATAGCCTATCTTGCTGTTGAAACATAGCCAGTGTTGGGTTATTCAAAAATGGTTTGCATTAGATGCAGAACCTGTCTTCTTGGGTATTTCAGCTTGTTAAGAAAGCAGCTTCCTGTCCTTATTGAAAGAAATGTTCCACAGAGCCCACTGTCCAATCTCATGAACAGCGTAGAAACAATGCACTATGCAAAATATGTTATGCACATTTACATAAACTAAGCACCCCACACAGTTATAGGAGGGGGTGTCTTTGTTTTATGTTTTGCTTTGGTCCAGAACAAGTGAACTTTTATTATAGCTTTGACTCTGTGCCATTTCAATGCAAGTATCCTGAAAGCATTCATTTTTTTTAGAAGTGAGGCCTATTACCTAAGCATTCATCTTCCTTCCTATTCTTCCTCAGTGCCAATTTTTTTTCTGCAAAAATCGTTGATTCGTTCCCTTTTGTTACTAAATTATTAAGTGCTTACCAAAAAAACAAACAAACACCCCTCCAAAATTCATATATTTCTGTGATTCTTCGCTTCTCCTTTTCTGTGTTCCATTTTGCATAAATTGTAAATATCTAGGCATTTATCTGGTTTTTATTATTACTCTTGTTAAGTACCATGCCAATTCAAGTTGCAAAATACTAACAGCAAGATATTAACTACAAATCTTTTTGCTGCAGTAGTTTAGTTGTGCAGTTGGACTTAACCTCACCTCTCTTGGGGGGAAATCTTTCTGGTAGCGTTTGGTGTCATCAGATGTGATTATGACATTCAGTTTAGATGGCTGAAAAAGAGAACTAAACAAACCTGTAAAGCTGGGGTGTCAAACTCAATTTCATTGAGGGCCACATCAGGGTTGTATTTGATCTTGGGGGCAGCGGGGAGCATTGCCAGGGCGGATATGGCCAGGTTGATGTCACTTGTGTCAGGGGCACCTGTGGCGGCCCAAGTGCTCTGCCAGGGAAAATGGAGCTCAGGAGGGCCATCACACATATTTCCTGAGCTCTGTTTTCATTGGCAGAGGATTGTAGGAGACTGTCATCATCACATCTGTTGCCGCTGCTGTGGCAGCTGAAAATGGAGATCAGTTGGGTCACACTTGACACTCCCAAGCTCCATTTTTGCTGGCAGAGGCCCCACAGGCTAATCCTTTGCTGTTTTCAAGGCGGCCTCACGGGCCAGATCTAAGCACCCCATGATTTGCCTTCAGTGCCAGCTGTCAGGTAATAATAGTAGAATGGCCTGTCATTCTTAGGTCGCCTTCCAAAACCTGACTAGATGTGATGAAGATAATTGGGCCGGATTGCCCCTTTGCCTGATCCAGCATGGCCTTTCTTAAATGCTTAAATATATGCAAACACAATTAATATATAGGTAAACCTCAATTTAAAGCCATTAATTTAGCGACTTCAAAATTACAACAGCACTGAGAAAAGTGATGTATCCTCACATTCAACCATTGCAGCGTCTCCACAGTCATGTGATCAAAATCCAGGAGGTTGCAACTGGCATATATTATAATTCATATTATAATTATAACAATTGCAGCACCCAAAAATCACATGGTTTCCATTTGTGATCTTCCCAACTGACTTCCAACAAAACGTCAATGGGGAAACCCATATTTACTTTATTTTTGCTTATTAAATTTGAAAACTGTTCCTCTTCCACATAGAGGATTTGAGGACGGTATAAGTGTAAAATATTAAAACATAAAAACTGTGTATAAAATCTAGAATTGCTTAATGACCATGGGATTCACTTAATAACTGCAGTGGCTCACTTAATAATCATGGCAAAAGAAGTAATAAAATTGGGTGTGACTCACTTAATAACCACCATGCTTAGAGACAGAAATTCAGGTCCCAATTGTGATTGTAAGTTGAGGACCACCTATAATTTACTGTCTGGTTATTTAAAGAAAAATAAAAATGCATATTCTAGACATTAAATTGTCCAAATGCTGTTTTAGCTAGATATATTTAAGATAAGATGACTTTTACTTTCATTTTGGTCTGGGTACACAATGGTACACATTAAAAATGAAATGATGTTGCCCATTATCAAAAGATATATCCATATCCAAACACACACATATATTTTATTTGTTTTATTATAAAACATTTATTTGTTTTATTCAACATTTATTTATTTATTTGTTTATTTGTTTGTTTATTTATTTATTTGATTTGTCAATTGCTTATAAGATAATAGATATAAGTATATACATAGTTATGAATACACGAAATGGGTACATATAAGAAAAATAAAAGAAACAATAGGACAGGGACGGTAGACACGTTGGTGCGCTTTATTGCATGTCCCGCTCAGACCTCTTAGGAAGGGGTGAGGTCAATAGTAGACAGTCTTAAGGTTAAAGTTTTTGGGGTTTGGGGAATGAAACCCGACATTGACCACTCTGTTTGCTTAAATCATATTTCCTGCAATCAAAGGTTTGCGTAGCGATATCCATGAGTTTGTATCTATTGTTATGGCTGAGCTGAATATTCATTGACAGGTAGGTGCAAATGCAAATGTAATATTTTATATACTATATTTAGATCGGATGGAAGGCGGCGGTAATTCCAGGTTTCCTAGGTCTAAGAATTTCAGTCATGTGGCATAAAGTATTCTGCCAATGTAGTAGAGGAGTGGAGAATACTTCTTATGAAATATTTCTGGACTTTCCCAACTGTGTTAATATCAGATCGTAATGTTAGGCTTCCAGACTGATGAGGCTCGTATTTTGAGTCATTGGTCTAGCAAATGTTTTGTATGTTCTAGTTTAGTTAGTGTGATATTCAATTACCAGGAGAAAAAGCTACGTAGGATTAGGTTAAAAACTCTTGATATACCTTTTTGGCTATGTAGTTACATGGGCTCAAGCAACTTAGATCATTAGAGATGAGTTATTCAAGGTCCTTACAGAGCTGGATCATCAACAAGATCTGGACGTAATTCAGCTTGTATTTTATTTTTCTGATTTTTTTGCCAATATGTAAGACAGAGGCATTTATTTGTTGAGATTTGAAGTTGCCATTTGTTTGACCATTCTGATACATATTCAAGATCTTTTGAAGGGTAACAGTATTGTCTGTGGTATTGAAACAGCTTTTACATCATCAGCGAAAGAACACCAGTTTGTTCTTGAATATGATTACAGAGGTCATTTATGTAGAGTATGAAGAGAATTGTCCCTAGAACACTGCCTTGGGGGACACCACTATTGACAGGTACAGAATTTGATAGGACGCTCCCAATTTTGACCATTTGTTGTCTGTTTGACAGAATGCCTTCTATTCCAATTATGTTTGGTGTCCAGAGAATACTATAAGATTTTTAGTTTTAGGAGTATTTTGGTCGTGTACCACTGAATCAAAGCTTTACAGAAGTCTATGTAGATTGCACTATTGCTTTGCCCTGATCAAGTTGTATTAGTCCAATATGTTTTTGCAGTGTAAGGAATGCAGATTACAGGATAGTTTTTTCTGAATCAGAATGTTTATTGGTGAGAGTAGGTTGTTTGTCTCTGAGTGGAGGATAATGGATTGGTTAATAATTGATTCCATGACTTTACATGGTGCTGCAGGCAAAAGAGATTGGTCTGTAATTTTCAAACTAGCGCTGGGACTCCTTTCCTTTTGAAGATGGGATCGACTGTGGCTTGTGACCAATACATTAGGCAAGGAGCCTGGTCCTGAAAATTTTTCAAAGATTATGCTTAGAGTTCGGCTATCGGCGTGGATAGCTTTGTTTAAGAAGTAGGAACATATGTCCATCCAGTCCAATAGATAGATGGTTTTAGATTGCATAGTGCTTTTCAAACATGTCTTCTGTAAAATCAGTATGATAATGTTAAGATGTATGTATAATACATTGTTAACTACAATGTATCATTGTAGTATTGTCTATGGTATGGCTAAGAATATGGCCACTCAACTCACAATACAATGAAAATAACTTTTTAAAATAAATAAGAGCAAGATTGTACCAGAATAAAACAACAAAACCTAGAAAATAAAATAAAAAATGGGAAATACCAACCAACAACACCAACCTACCAACATCGGTCAGGTTAAACAAGCTCCAGAATAACCTAGCCTAACATCTGAAGAACAGGTTTTTAAGCAGACCTTTAAGAGCTATCTGGATCTTCAAGACTTAATGCAGAAGGTAGGTATTACACAGAAAAGGTGATGATATTAGCACTTAGCAACAGCACTTAGACTTATTACTGTTTCATATGCTTATTATAGCCTCTCTAAAGCAGTTTAACAAAGTAGCATATTGACCCGAACAATGTGGGTCCTAAATTTTACGACCTCGGAAAGATGGAAGCTGAGTCAGCCGTTTGATTCCAGTCAGAAATGAACTGCTGACAGTCAGCAGAAATTAGTCTACAAATACGCATTCTTAAGTACTTTTGCCCAACCACCATGCCTCTTTTCAATGATAATGGACCCATGATGGCTAATATAACTCATCTGAATACTAGTTACACACAGTGTAATTACTGATATCTCTGATCTCCTGGTTCCTTATAGATCACGGTGCATTTTTTTCGTGGGAGGAAGGGAGCAGGTAAACACCATGAAAGATTTTACTTGTGAACCGAAGTCAGAAACAACTTAAAAGTGAAGACTCCAAGCTGAAGGGTGAGTGTGGAGATTAAGTGGCAGTGGCTTAATTATGTTTTTACCCTCTAACTCTGCGAACGTTAAATGGCAGCTTGAGAAAAAGTGATTAAAGGAGAAAAAAAGGGAGGACTACATGAGAAGAGGAGGTACTGACAGAAAGGCTTTTATTCAGGAAAACTGTCTTTGAAACTGAGATTGATTGTGAATTCCTGATGAATGAAGAACTGGAATGATAATCTACGGTCCCCATTAAATCCAACTCACCAAAATAATCTAAATGGCCACCAATTTGGAGAGAACAAAGGAGACTCACAGAGAATTGTAGTTTCCATATGAATCATCCAAGCTGCCATTTAAAATCACCCTAGCTGATTAGTCGGCCGAATTTAAATTCCAGTCAGCTGATTGGACAACCTCCACTAAACCCCACCCAAATACTCATCCTTCCAAACTCCAAAGTAGATGGATTGGTAAGCTCATTCAAATCTATCATACAGCAACCGCTTCCTCTGTTAAACAAAAACAAAACAAAAACCAAAAAACGTGACTTTAAAGGAAAACAAAGGAACTTTACCACAACAAACCTCCAATACTTACTACCTCCACTATTTCAGTACCTCAAGACCAAATATTATAGATAAGCTAAGCTATAAACAATTGAATTATCATATAATACTTTAATAATTACATTGTTAAATGACCACTAATTTACCGATTCATTGACACTGATTAGAGATTTAATTATTGTATCATTGATTATCTATGCCCTATTGATGATTCGATTTATTCTTATGTAATAAGTTGATTATTGATTTTTTAAGTAATAAGTAGCCTTACTTTTGATTTGTTTCTCGTAACTGTATCAATTAACATTTATTTAATTACCCAACATTCATTGAGTAACCTGTCAAAAACTATCACATTAATTAGGCTATTGTAAATTCTTTAGTGTACTATTGTCATTAACCATACCAGCCAGAACTCCAGAAACTCCAAATCCTCCATCGTACCAAACAAACACAAAAAATTATATCTCTACCAATGACCTCTCCAGACTCCTGTTTACATGCTTCAGATGCTTAAAACCATCAGCTGAAAGTGAAAATTAACATCAAATGCTCTACCTATGTGACATCAAGCCACCTTTGCCTTGCCTTAAACTTAAACAAAAGACGTAGCTGATCTTCTACTAAAAGCATAGATTACATTCCCTTTTCTATGTCCATCATGTTTTCCTAAGCTAAACAAACCAAGTACCCTTTTCTGCTCTGCAGCAGAGGTGGATTTGGAAGCTTGTAACAGATGCAGATAGGGCTTACCGACTGACTCGGAGAAGAGAAACATGCAATGAGAATTATTTCCCAGCAAGAGTAGGATATCAGCACTCCGGATGCTAGACTGGGGAACTCGTCGATGAGGCAGCTACCTTATGGCCTCAGGTGTTGCCGATCTGAACTGCATATCGTTCGTACACCCATCACATTCAACATGGGCAGTAGTGGGAACCAGGAACTTCCATCCAATGACTCTATGAAGAGTCCAGTCACTCTCCTACCTGCTTGTGCTTCTTGTCCTGGCATGTTGATTACAGTGAAGGGGAAGTTTGTCCTTTTGCACTTCAAAGGAGGTCGAAAGAAGTCCGGGTCTGGCCAGGGTGCTTTGGTGCTTTTGAGTGTCTACATGTACATTTCATGTATCCTCAGGGCGTCCTTCAGCGTTACACTTTGGTAAGCAGATGGAAGACATCAAAGAGAGTGTGGCGATCAGTGGCACAGTGCTGCGTGTAGTTGATGCTCAAGCCCTTGTTGTCGGTTGCAGGTTGGCAGTCCTGCTGAGGAATGCCCTGCAATGCTTCAGTGTTACATTGAGGCTCCTTGTCTTGAAGTTATGGTTATGCAAGTATCTCTGCAGTGGCAGCTCAGAGTCTGAATGCAGCATGGTGGATTTTGGTCACTATTGGCAAAAAATCACATTGCACCTTGCTGTGCAGTACTTGAACGGGTTTTGGATCGCCAACACTTGTAGCCAGTATTGGTGCTCCCTTAACATTCTTTTGTTTGGGTCAGTGTGATTTCGCTGCAAACCGCAATGCAGCTATCAGCATGTGATGAGTGTGGTGCATTGGAACAAAACTGTATTCTCTTAGTTGTTCAGAGATCTAAATTGGGTTGTATCTGCATTGAGTTCTGCCCAACTATGTGCTGGGATGAGGAGTCGATCTCATGTTATGGACAACCATGAAAGATTTCCTGGTAAGCGTGTGCATATGGCTGAGGGTAATATATGGTTCCTGTTGTATCTTCTGTCATTAGGAGGACTAACACTCTGCAGTCCACAGGGCCGGTGAGTGTTGTCAACAACGTCACTTGGTGGGACATGATTCTTCAAGAAGTGTGAAGGGTATAAAGCAGTGCGTGACCCTTGGCCATAGAAGGTGTCAGTCAACTGGAGCCACTCTTCAATTAGGCACCTTTGCGGAAGGTTTTGAACAATTTTGTTCTGTGTTGATGTGATCGAGACAGGTGAGTGCCAGTAAGTTGGGATCCTGTTGTGCCTTCTCGCTGGACAAGTAATGTTAGCGGAGTTCTCACGATTCGGCAAGGCTTGTCACATAGGAATTTTAGGAAATTGTTGGAGGCTATCCAAGCAGTGTTGCTTCAACGTTCCTTGGAAGCTCCATACAGTTTGTTAAGGCCTTTTTCCGTGATAACTGTAGGACAGTAACTGGGTCGCCAAGTGAGATGCCAAAAGTGCCCTCAGTATCGTTGGCAGACTGTGGCCATGCTATCAAGTGGTCCGATTAGGTTCAGGGTTCAGGCGTGCACGCTCGATTTGGGGTAGGAAAGTTCTTCCATACTAGATAGCCTTGTAACACACAACAAACATGGCTTTGTCAGAGGATTGCGAACTCATGACATGCAAAATTTAGCTTTCCACTCTGTACAGCCAAGTTTCTCCAGTAATCTTCAGCATTTGCTGAGTTTGGGGGAGGTATTAACATAGAGGGTTCTCCCCAATTCTCCATAGGTGGGCTTGGGTTGTAAGTCAAACCGACGGCGTTGTAGTCTTCCTCCCAGTACTTACAGAGGATGTTCTCCCATATGAGAGACCGATTGCTCGAAGCGGTCATACTGATGTATAGGCTGGGCCACAGTTATCTTGTGGTGCTGGGAGCTGGATTGTATTGAGGTTGGGAAGAACATTGCTGTCTGGAGTGGATTGAGTGTGGCAGTTGTCCTGATGGCGTGTCGACTCATGTAGAAAGTCGATGTAGGACACTGGTGGCCTATGTTGCTTGCCAGCAGGGCATAAGACATCTGCAGTAGGGTTGAATGGTGCTGGGAGAAGAATCTCGGCCCTTAGTAAGTACAACTGTCAGTTGGAAAGGTTTTGCTGTTGGTGGGAAGTGAACTCATACAATGTTACAGTGTGTAACTGACATGTAGAATCTGTGGTTGAGATTCATCCCTGTGCTTCCCTGGTTGTTGAGAGACTGATCAGGCAACTGAAGGCAGTTCATTGAGAGTGCTCGTGCACGTAGGCTTTGCCTATGTATCTGGGCTCTTCTTTTCCCACTTTTGAGGGTGAATCGAGGGAGGTGTTCGTTCGGCCATCTTCTGCTAGCTGGCAGCACATACCATCTTTGTGTGCAGTGTCTCCTTACCATTCATGCCATTCCAATTTGGCCTGCAACTTTTGGCTATTTATGCCTGTTAACTGGCCTGGCCTTTGGCCTGTTGAGCTGCTATTTCAGCCTGGTTGAGCCGACTATTGCGCCTCGGCCGTGTTAACTCCTCTATGGTGCATAGCCTCTGCGTCGCTAACTGCAGCTTTTACTTCGGCTTCTGCAGTCTGTTTGGTGTAACTTGTTGCTTGGAGGTCTTTAGATACGCACTACGATGGAAGAAGCTCTGAAAGATGGTGAAGCTGGCAGCGAGAATTGGCCATTGAGTCACTAGAACCTGTCTGCGATCTAGCCAATTTGGGGGATGGAGGGAGGGGATTTCTTTGAGTGGTGGGAAGGAGGCTTGCTTGTGATTGAAAGATCTATGTTGGATATGAACCGCCTCCTCACACCTTGTTCCTTTTGAAGTGCAATTGAAGATCGCCAGTCTTAGAGGGAATTTTTCTGGCCTTCCCGAACATTGTCTGCAACATTCTTTGTTCTCCTCCTATGAGCAATGAATGTGTTCCTGGAACTATGGGTTTTCCAGGTTTGACTGTATGTATTTAAGCTTATTTTCACTGTCTCTCCACCATGTGAGGTGCTCCTCTAACTCCTTCTGCATCCAGAAGAGGCTCTCAAGGCTCACTGGCTTTGGGGGTGTCACAGATCTAAACAGCTCCGTCCATGCGTCTGCATGATGAGATACGCCTTCCCAATCCTCTCTGAAGCATTGC